>PVLC010001293.1:96232-149433 GCA_004027655.1 Graphiurus murinus | reverse complement strand
TTTTTTTTTTTTTTTTTTTTTTTTTTTTTTTTTTTTTTTTTTTTTTTTTTTTTTTTTTTTTTTTTTTTTTTTTTTTTTTTTTTTTTTTTTTTTTTTTTTTTTTTTTTTTTTTTTTTTTTTTTTTTTTTTTTTTTTTTTTTTTTTTTGCAGTACTGGGGATTGAACTCAGAGGCATTCTACCTCTGAGCTATACCCCCAGCCCTATTTTTTTTTTTATTTTTTTATTCTTTATTTTGAAACCGAGTCTCACTAAGTTGCAGAGTGCCTCACTAGGTAGCTGAGGCTGGCCGCGAACCGGGATCCTCCGGTCTCAGCCTCCCGAATGCTGGGATTACAAGCGTGCGCCACCATGCCCGGCTTGTTTCATATCTTTTTAAGGTTAAAGTGTAAATCATTTTTAGACCCTTTATATTCTCTAATATAAGAATTTATAGCTGTAAATTTCCCTTTAGACATTTTTTGCACCCCACAAATTTGTTATGTGTTATATGTTTTCAGTATATTTCAGTTCAGAGTATTTTCTAATATTCCTTGTGATTTTCTCTTTGACTCATAATTTTTTCTTTTGGTAGTACTGGGGATTGAATCCAGGGGCATTCCACCACTGAGCTACATCCCCAGTTTCTATTTTTTATTCTTTATTTTTTTATTTTTTATTTTTTTTTTTATTTTTTTTTTTATTTTTTTTTGCGGTACTGGGGGTTGAACTCAGGGGAGTTCTACCTCCGAGCTATACCCCCAGCCCTATTTTTATTCTTTATTTTGAAACCGAGTCTCACTAAGTTGCGGAGTGCCTCACTAGGTAGCTGAGGCTGGCTTCGAACCCGGATCCTCCGGTCTCAGCCTCCCGAATGCTGGGATTACAAGCGTGCGCCACCACGCCCAGCTTTTTTTTATTCTTTATTTTTGAAACAGAATCTTACTAAGTTGTGGAGGGCTTCACTAAGTAGTTGAGGCTGGTTGTGAACCTGCAATCCTCCTGTCTCAGCCTCCCAAGTATTGGGGTTACAAGTGTGCGCCACCATGTTCAGCTGACTCATGAATTTTTTAGAAATGGTTTTTAATTTACAAATACTTGATGAGTTTCCAGATATCTTTGTGTTGTAGACTTCTAGTCAAATTCCATTCTCATCAGAGAACATGCTATATGATGCGGCTCCATCTAAATTTTTTTTTCTTTTTTGTGCTTTGGTTTGAACCCAGGGTCTTACACATGATAAGCATGTTCTCTACCACTGAGCCACACCCCGCAGTCCACCTCCTAAATTTTTTAGATTTAGTTTATGGACCACAATATTGTTTGTCTTAGTAAATTTTCCATGTGCATTCGAAAACAATGTGTATTCCTTAGTGGTTGGGTGGAGAGTTCTATTATTACTAGTTAGGTTAAGTTATTGTGTTGAGCGTGTTGTTCAAGTCATAATTTTACTGATATTCTGTCTGTTTTATCAACTGCAGAGAGAGGATTATTTAAATTTACAAAAGTAATTATGGACTTACTTCCCTTTTAAGTTCCATTAGTTTAATAGATGCACATATATTTATGATTATGTCTTCTTGATCAATTGACCCTTTTTGTGAAATATCTTTATTTCTGGTAATAGTCTCTGTTCTTGACTCTGCTCATCTGATATTTATATAGAAATTCCAGCTTTCTTATAAGTATTTTCATGGTATAATTTTTAATATTTTCTTTTAACTTATCTATTTTTATATCATGAGTTTTTTCTCACAAGTGGCATATAATTAAGTAATGCTTTCTGAAAAGTTTAAATTCTACTTGACAATTTTTGCCTTTTAGACCATTTATATGTAATGTACTTATTGTTTAGATCATTTACATTTAATGTAATTACTGATAATGGTTGGGATTCAGTCTGTGATGTTATTTTATAATTTTCCATCTTTCTTCATTTTCCTTTTTGATATCTTGCTCTGTGTGTATGTGTGTGTGTGTGTGTGTGTGTGTGTGTGTGTGTGTGTGTGTGTGTGAGATACTAGGATTTGAACCCAGAGGCATTCTACCTTTGAGCTACAGCACTAGCCCTTTTTATTTTTTGTTTTGAAAGAGGGTCTCACTAGGTTGCTGAAAGTCTCACTACATTGCTGAGGCTGTCCTGGAACCTGTAATCCTCTGATCTCAGCCTCCCAAGTACTGGGATACAGGTGTGTGCCATTACCCCTGGCTGATATCTTGCCTTCTTTTGGATTATTTTTAGTATTCAATCTTATAACTATATTGGATTGTTAGCTTTACTTCCTTTTTGAAAGTAATTCCTCTGGGGTTTACAATATGTATCTTTAACTTCACATGTTATTTTGAAATAGTATTTTACCAATTGAAAAGTTTAAATTCTACTTGACAATTTTTGCCTTTTAGACCATTTATATGTAATGTACTTATTGTTTAGATCAATTACATTTAATGTAATTACTGATAATGGTTGGGATTCAGTCTGTGATGTTATTTTATAATTTTCCATCTTTCTTCATTTTCCTTTTTGATATCTTGCTCTGTGTGTATGTGTGTGTGTGTGTGTGAATGTAAGAACTCTATGTGTTTTCATTCGTCCTTCCCTATCCTTTTTGTTCTTGTTGCCAAATATTATACACAGGAGGATCTCAACTTCAAGGCCAGCCTGAGCAACTTAGTGAGACCCTGTCTCAAAACAAAAATTAAAAAGGGTCAGGTGTGGTGGTGCGTGTTTGTAATCCCAGTACTTGGGAGGCTGAGACAGGAGGATCCCAGGTTTGAGGACAGCCTCAGCAAATAGTGAGACTCTCTAATCAACCTTATGAGACTCTGTTTCAAAATAAAAATAAAATAGGGCTGGGAGTATAGCTCAGAGGTAGAGTGCCCCTGGATTCCATCCCCAGTAAAAAAAACACACACACACACACACACACACACACACACACACACACACACACACACAAAAAAAATTAGCCTCACAATACTTTGCTATTATTTTTATTTTAAATAGCCAATCATCTTTTAATAACATTAATACGAGTAAAAAAGTCTTTTGTAGTTATTCACCATATTTTCTGTGTCTATCCCTCCTTACACCTTCATGTAGGCCTGAACTTCTATCTTGTATCATTTTCCTTCAACTTGAAGAACTTCTTTTAACATTTCTTATAGTGGAGCTCAGCTGGCAATGAATTCTCCTATGCAGTGCTTATCTTCCAATAGTCTATGTAATATTCATTTGTGAGGGATATTTTCACTGGGTATAGAATTCTAGGTTGACAGTTTTTTTCTTTCAGCCTGTTAAAGACGTCATTCCATTGTCTTCTGGCCTGCATTGTTTCTGATGAGAAACCAGTGATCATTCTTATCTTTGTTTCCTTGTAAGTAGTGTGGTTTTTTTGTTTTGTTTTGTTTTTTATTTCCTGGCTGCTTTTAATATTTTTTCCCCTTATCATTGGTTTTCATCAATTTGCTTATAGTGAGTTTTGGTGTGATTTTCTTTGCTTTTATCTTGCCTATCATTTGTTGAGCTTTTTGGATCTGTGGGTTAGTAGTTTTCCTCAAACCTAAAAATTTTGACTGTTATTTTTCAAATATTCCCTATTGTGATCCTTTCCTTTTGTGCTTTTAATAGTGTGTATTTTATACTGCCTGAAAATTTCCGACAGCTCAATGAAGCTCTGTTTAATTTTCTTCTAGTACTTCACTTTGGATAGTTTCAGTTATCATGCCTTTTAATTCACTGTTCTTTTCTTCTGCATTGTCTGACACGATGTTAAGTCTATTCAGTGAATTTTTTACTTCAAATACTGCATTTTTTGTTTTCAGAAATTCTTTTGAGTATTTTGTTCTTTCTTTTATCTATATCCTTATTATGTTCATGTTTTCCTTTGAATATGTTTATAACAGCTATTTTAAAGTCCTTTGCTAACTACCTCATCTTTTTAATTTCTGGGTTGGTGTCTATTGATTTTTTCCTTGTTCTGTGTAATATTCTTCTCCCTTTTAAAATATCATGTGATTTTTTTTACTGGATGCTGGATTTTATGAGTATTATATTATTCAGTATTCAGAATTTTGAAATTTCCATTACAGTGCATTTAAATTTGTTTTATCAATCAAGTTACTTGTGGATCAGCTTGAGCCTTTCAAACTTTGTTAGGGAGAGTCTAGAATGGCCTTTTTCCTGTTAGTTTAGCCCTACTATGAGTCTCTATACCTACTAAGGTATGGCTCTCCTAGAGTCTCTATTGTATTAGTGCTAGGAATTGTTTACAGCTTACAAATCCCCCATGGTTGTTCTGTACCCAGCCTTGTGGAGTTTTTCCTTACACGTGCCCTGCTAACCTTAAAGCCAAAGATTCAAAAGGAATTCTATAAAGATTTCCTGTTTCCTTGGTACTCTACCCAACAAATTCCAGCTACTTTGCCTCTTCAAATTATAATTTCGGTCCTTTCCATTCAACCAAACTGCCCTACTCTTTCTCCATTTAGGGCCAAGTCTAAAATTGCTTTTAGGAAGAAATCGAGGGTTGATTGTGAGGCTATCTGCATTATTTCTCTTCTCAAAGAGCATTGTCCTACATGATCTTTAGTTAATTTTCTCAAAATAGTTGTTTCAGATATTTTTTCAGTTTTCTGGTCTTTTTTAGTGGGATAGGAAGTCTAATATCAATTATTCCATTGTAGCTGGAAGAATTCTTTCCTGTCATGTTTTATACTATCTTTTGTTATTTTCAAGTGGTGTTTTATCATGACTATGCTTGCCACAAGGCATGTAGATTGTCCTTATATCTGAATCAATTGTAATGCTTTCCCTAATTATGAATACCTATGCTTTATCCACAGAGGTTTTGTTGTGTGTGTGTATGTGTGTGAGATGTGTTACTGGGGATTGAACTCAGGGCCTCATGCATGATAGATCAGCACCCTACCAGTAAGCTACCCTCCATCCATTTTTATTTTTTGTTTTGAGACATGATGGCACTAAGTTGCCGAGGCTGGTCTTGAAGTTGAGATCCTCCTGCCTCATCCTCTTGAGTTGCTGAGATACCAAGCATGCACCACCACACCTAGATAGCCTCAGAGATTTTGATTCAGTAGATTTATCATGTGCTCCGGACATCATTTTTTGAAAGCCTTGACAAGTGATTTTTTGACACATAGCAAAAGCTAAGAATTACTTTTCTAGCTAGGTATAAATCCAGTGTAGTTTTGATGAACTTAAGTGAAGTATCCTGTAGCCTGTTCTTAATTCAGTGACACTTGGTAAAAGTGGAATGAAAAATGAGAGGAATTTGCCCTCCTGTATATTCCTGCTATCCACATAAAAGGCATTAATTTCTGGCAGTCTTTAGATCCCTGATTAAATGCTATGGCTATTACACATTCTGATTTGTTTGTGCCTGTGCCGTATCCAGTGGTTATATATTTTGAATATTACTTCCATTGTTGTCAAGAACTTATTCATATTTAGAAAACAATCAGCAAACATTCTCATAATACACTGTTTCAAAGACGATGTTAGCAGACTTAATCTTGTATGCCAACTCTGTTTTGATTAGTAGTGACTGCTTGGACTGAGTGGTAAGAAACATCTTAAGGCAAGTTATGAATTCAGCAGGAAGGAATGCTGTACTGGATTAGTTATGTCTGTCATGAGTTTGTGATTGAAAGAGTGGGCAATGTTCTCTGTATTTACAATTCATATACAGGTTAAAGGTATCTTTTCTTCAAGTTTCTTTAATTGCACAGGAAAACTTGTTGCCACTTTCTATATTCATCTTGACTTTGCCACATATGGAAAAAAACCCGATAGTTACAAAACATATATACCTGAATTATCTCTTCATTCATCAATTCATTTACTCACTCATTTTTTCTTTTTTTTCCATCCAAAGATATAGTCAATATTATATTATGTTATTAGAATAGTGGTCTCTGGTCTGTACTTCAGGTCTTCTTTTTAAGCAAATTGTTCACTTGTCCTATAAGATTAGAATATGGCAGTTTAAAAGCATATAAATCTATTATTCAAGCATGTAAACATGCTACATTTTTTAAGTGAGTTAAATACATTGGGCTACATAAGCATCTGGAGGATGATAATTACCAGTTGTGATTTTTATTCTGATTTATCCCAGATCACTTGGTTCTTATGCTCATTCTCTGTATATATGTTGAGTTAAGGAGCTTTATCTTTGTGTGTGTGTATGTGTGTGTGTGTGTGTGTGTGTGTGTGTGTGTGTGTGTATGTGTGTGTGTATAATCTTTGTATATATTGAGTTAAGGAGCTGGGTACAGGTATCAGCAAAGTAGCAGAAGTTCAGCCTGTGTGTCGTATGTGAGAGACAAAAAAGTTTTCTTTGGGCAAGAAACTCATCTTTCCAGCTTTTACCTTCAATGGGGATGAAGTGGGAAATGGAATGTTGGAAGATATCTTACCATTCATTTTAGTTATTAACTTGAAACATGTTAATGTTTAGTACCATATATCACAGTGAAAAGAACAGGATAACGAGAACCCAGAGACAGAGGTTGTAGCCCTAGCTCGTGTTTACTAACTCTGTGACCGTATCAAGCCACTTACCCTTTTTAACTTCAACTTAATGTTAGATTAAATAAGATCCATAGCCTTCTGTAGCTACCCCACAGAAATGTTGGGGAACCAAGTGAAAATATAATTGTGAAAACCTTTGAGAAGTTATTAATGTTGCAACCTTGTGAGGTTGCATGGTACTACATATGCCATCTGCTATTGGCTTTCTCCCCTGGGGAAGTTGGGTAGAGTTGTGATATCTATGCCTGATTTAAAATTTTTTTCGTAGATTATAGAAATGGTTCTGTTAGGAAGCCACCTGATGGTGGCTCTATTTAGGAAAAAGGAAGCTAGTGAAGTGTCAGCTGTGTTTTCACTAGGGCATGAAAATAATTTTGGTGGAAGTGTTCATCAGCTCTTCTTTGCTTTACAGCTTGGAATCCCATCCACTGCCAGCACATCGAATGCCACAACGCAATTAACAAACCAGCCGTGAAGGTACTGTTTCATCAGACCTGGAGCCATGTTGTATTTTCAGTGGTCAAATATTAGCAAATTACTAAATGAAATGAGGTAGATTGCATGCTTCTTTGTAAAGCAGAGATCTGTAGTCATCTCAAGCTCTGTAGTAATCTCAAGCATCTCTGTGTTCAATCTGATTGTACTTTGGGCAGATTGGATCAAGATAGCAATGAATACTGGTGTCTGCAAGTTTGGGCAATGAATTCATAGCTAAGTTTTGCATAGCATTGAGCTAATTATCAAAAAATCCTGATGAAAAATACATAGTCCTTAAAGACTTCTGTTTGAGCTAATAAACTCAGGGCATTGTGCTTTCCCTTAATTTTATCTGTGTCTACACATTTGGACAGCCTGGTATGTGACTATGTAAATTCAAGACTGTAGGACAAAAATAGATGAAATTGTTAAGTGTTAGTTGAGATCAAAGATGTGACTTAGTTGGAAGGACTGAGAGGTGTTTGGACAGCCTGTGCGTGGAAAGGCACAGTAGCGGTAAGGAAACAGTGCTTTTAGAGACTCAGTCACTTTCCTAAGGACAGCACAGGAGGCTGAGAATCAGGTACTTCGGCTCTTAGCCTCATTCTTTTCTCCATATCAAATCAGTTCAGTCCTGTTAAAACCCTGAATCTTGAAAGTTGAATGTGAGATAAACAATTATATCTTTTAATAAATTAGCCAATGGTATGTTTATTGGATACACAACACTTTGCTGGATAGAACAGTGTCTGCATTTGCAAGGGTTAAATTTCATATTATGAAGAATGGGTATTAGCTGAAGGTTATTAGAGTTCACAGTTACTTTTGAGAACTTGGTGTCCTGAGAGTTTGCTTCCCTTTTTCTATAAATAGTCTAAGCAGATGACCAAATGATAGAAAGTTAATACTGTCACTGTACAGAAACAAAAAACCAGATAAAATGAGATCTAATAAACATGAAAACCAAAAATGTGTTTTATAAATCAGAACAACTTGGCAATGAGGTACTAATAATACTATTGTTACCTAGATACACAAAGGGCATTCTTGTATTATTTGCTCTCTGCCTTTGATGAAGGCAAATTGAATGAATGTTGAGAAAGAGCAAACGAGGGTAACCTGCCAATGGAAACATAGGCCTCCCCCATCTACGGTGTGTACTCTCCTGTTGAATGGCTGTAGACATTGGGGTTCAAAGGCACATTTCTGTGATGTGAAAGTATTTTGAGCTAAACACATGTGAGATTATGTATTATTCATGGAGTTCAGCATGATTCTTCATGGCGATGAGACTTGCATGGTTCCCTCTTACTTTTGTGTCTGTACCCTTCCTTTCTTCTTCCTGCTTGTTACAGGTTTCTCCAGTTATTTTTTCCTTGATTTTATGTCAGACTGCATTCTCAGGAATCCTCTGGCATCCTGGTTAGTAATGCTTTCTGGCTTTCTAATCACAGAAATCATCAGGAATTAGATTTTCTCTTCATTTAGGCAAAATAAGCCAAGACCATCTCTGAGTTGGACTTAACTTGTCTCCTGAAAGCCAGTTCTGTAGGATAGGACAAACCATCCTATCGTCTGTAATTTTTTTTTAACTAAGGTGAAATTCACATAACATAAAATTAACCATTTGAAAATGAACCCTTCAGTGGTAGTTAGTACATCCGCCATGTTTGCAATGACCACCCTCGTTTAATTCCCAGACACTTTTGTCACCCCCAAAATCTTACTTACTGATCTCCAGTTTTCCTAAAGAACTCTCATTTCTATTTTCACCCTACACTTTCCAGAAAGACAACATTTTTGTTAATGCTTCCTGTGCTGGGACCTTTTTTGAACTACAACCAGCCTGGCTCTGTACTGTTATTTCTTTACAATGTCAATGCTCCCAGACCCACACCATTACCACATGACATGCAGATCAAAGATATCCAATATCCAGATGCTCAAAAAATTATAGTAGGTGAAAAGCAAAGTTATGAAATTGCATAGTATATTGCTAATTTAGTTTAAACATTATATACATGCATATGAAAAACAACCAATAACACTCATCAAATATTACCAAGGAATGCATTGAGATGGAAAGTTAATGAGTTATTTGAACTTCCTTTTTTGCCTTTCTCTGTTTTCCTGAGCCTCTATAATGGGCAAATGTATATTTCCAAACAGAAAACAATAATTTTTAATGCAACATACAGATATCAACACATTAGTATGAGTGATAACTGATCTGCTGAACTGATTCTACTACCTACAGATCTGATGGGTCATATTAATTGAGTCACTTAATAGGTGAGGGATCAATTAACTAATTTCTAGTGACTCTTTCTAGTTATAACATCCTAGGAGGCTTTCCTTTTGAGTGGAATAACTGTATCAGTGACTTATTTGAAGTTAATGATACTCAAGGGGAGGTATACATGGGGTGCATGGGAAAGAGTCAGGAAAAAAATGGATTTTTTCTCACTAAAAGCCTGATATTTCCACAATAGTGAGCTATACCATTAGGCACTAATGATTTGCCAAATCGAAAAGTATTAACTATTTTTGTTATAATAGTCTGCAAAAAAAGTACTTTTAAAGTAAGAACCAAGAGCTATAACTTATGGTTTATTATATCACAGTCTGCTTTTGGTTTCTGACGGGCAGCCTGTTTGTGTAAGTAAAGTTTTATTGGAACATAGCTATGGTCATTTGTTCTCATATTGTCCCTTGGCTGCTTTCATGCTATCCCAGCAGAGCTGAGAAGTTGTGACAGAGAACAGACTCTACTATCTACAGATTTGATGGGTCGTTTTAATTGAGTATGGCCCACATACATTGTAATGGCCCACAAAATCTAAAATATTTACTCTCTTGTCACTTTAGAAAAAAATATGCCAATCCCTGACTTTAACACATCATAAAGTAATTACTCATTGCCTGTAAGGAAGCATGAAACTTATGTAAGGAGTTTCACACCGGGCCAATAACATCAGGGAATATATAATTTACAGTTTTGATGGTGTGATTATTTAAATTTAGCAATTCTAACTATTATTTCCCAAATCACTGAAACTCCTTGGGGTTTTAGCTTTGAATTATAGGCTGTTTGTATTGTAAATTTGGGTTGTTTCTTCCTTTGAAATCAGTGAAAACAACTGAAAAAAAAAAAAAAAAAAGACAGAGTGACTTTCCAGAAGAATTTGTGTAGTAGGCATATTAACTATGTAATTAGCTATAGCACTGGTTGATTATTTCTTGAAAGGCAGGGACTGAATTCAAAACGACTGAGAAATCATACAATTTAAACTGGGGCCAAGTACAAAATGCAGCTAGTCATCTGAATGTTTTGTTCACTTGATTTCAAACATCCAGATATTTGAAACATCCTAACAATCTACTGATAAAATGAACACCTTTCATTGCTGTGCCCAGGCTAGTGAAACCCCAGCCATAAACAATAGGACATCTGGGGCAAACAAATCATAGGGGCGCATGTAGGGAAAAAAATTGAAAATAAAAAGTTGGATGATTGTTACAGAGCTACGACTACAGAGTTAAAAAAAAAAAAAGTGAAATACTCAATGTTAGATTTAATGCTAACTTTTCTGAATGAGTCTTAAGAATCCAAGTTCTCTACTGCCAACATGTTGGTATCATTTATGATTTTGAAATCTTTATAGTAATAGCTTTTCCTTTTTTCTAAAAAGAGATTACTGTGTTTACAACCTATATAACCAATTTATGCAGCTGTTGAGTAAGACAGTTTTTTTTTTCATCTTGGTGGAATGAGGGTACATTTCTTGACACTATTTGTTACTTGAATTGCAAGTAATAGGAGAAATGAAAAACCACCACAAGTGCATTTAAGTCCCCAGTGTGGATTCCTCAGTCAGTGCAGTCCAGTTACAGGTTGAATGGGTTTTACTAAAACATTTATTCCACTTTGTGAAAATCTATCATTATTGAAGCATTTGTTCCCATGATGTAGGAATAGGAGAGTTCATTCTGCCTTTTCATGTGTTTCAGATGTGTATAGACCCTTCCCTGTCAGTAGCTTTGGGTGATAAACCACCCCCGTTGTATCTCTGTGAAGAATGCAGCGAGAGGATTGCAGGGTAGGTATAAGAATTCTTGAAAAGAAGGGAATAGAGCAATAATGAGAACATAGGACAAATCCTCTGGACGTATATTGATTACATTACCCAACTTTCCCACTAGCTTCCTGTTTTTAAAAGCTTAGTTCAAAGCTGGGTGTGGTGGTGGATGCTTGTAATCCCAGTACTTGGGAGGCTGACACTGGAGGATCCAAGTTCATGGCCAGCCTCAGCTACTTAGTGAGGCCCTCTGCAACTTAGTGAGACCCTGTTTCAAAATAAAGAATTAAAAAATAGGACTGGGGGCATAGTCCAGAGGTAGAATGCCCCTGGGTAAAAAAAAAAAAAAAAGTTCAGTTCGTCTAATATTTAAGGTAGAACAAACTGTCACTTCGAAGATTTCAACTTTGAAAAGTTGCTGTGTTTCTCTCATGTGACATGAGAAAGCAATTCCACTTAATAAAGGAACTCAGATTTTGAAATGGCCCTATTAAAAAGGTCACGTCACAGTGAAAACAGATGTAAAAGAAAACTGGTTTCCAAACACTGTATAATTCAAGTGGGTTCTCTTTGCTTGTTAGTTCTATAGTCGCACTCAGCTTTGTGCAGATCATGTAGTATTTTGGTTGGCATAATAAGCATCTGGAAAGTATCATTTAAAGATAACTGAATATGATGAAATGCCTATAATTTATAATTTAGCTGAGATGCATTAGAGGTCTTCGAAGTTTATCATGCTAGTGCTCTTAATTATACTTCCTTTTTATTAAAAGACTTTCATCAATAGTGTTCAGCTTACAAACATTCATGTGGAAGGTGAACATATGAATGAAGCTCAAAAATGAATTTTCTTTTTCTTTATAGGGACCACAGCGAGTGGTTGATTGATGTTCTTCTGCCACAAGGTATGGTTTACTTCAGAAAGGATGAAAAATGAGTAATCATGACTAATGACATGGTTGATTTATCTTCTTTTGTACTATTTTACTTTACAAAGACAATAACCAAAGAAAAAATATTCCATAAATATTCATTGACCTGAAGCATTATATCAATGTCTTACTTACTATATACCCAAACACTTAATAATGAGGGAAGAGATATCAAATCTACCAAAATTAAGGCTAGATGTTGCAATTAGGATTCAGTACGACTAAAAACCTGCTGAATTATGTGCTGAAGGATTTTCTGTGTCTACAGCAGGTTTTGACAATGACATGTTCCCCTGCCAGTTCAGAAAGGGAATAAGGAACACCCGCAGAAAGGGACAGAAAGGGAGTTGAATACTGGACCCTTTTTTTTTTTTTGTCACTGTTACTAGCTTTGTGTTTTGGGGGATATGCTTTAATTGTTCTGAGACTCAGTCTCCCCATCAGAAAATGAGGATAAAGTTTATCTAGCCCATTTTGATGGAAAGACAAGTTATGCAATGCTTCTTAAAGTTTTTTAGAATTCTGAAAGCTGGTAGGTCCCAGATAGAACATATTCCTGTGCACATGGTAGAAGCAGATATTCCAGCCACCTTGTTGATGGCTGAAATGATGGGGAAGGTGCTCAGGCTAGCAGAGGAAAGATGAAGGGTGGAAAAAGCCAGAGCACAGTGAGAGCGATCAAGGCCCTGGGAAGAACTTGATATAGGACTTCAGCTGTAGATAGTAAGAGGATTTACATGAAAGACCCACTTAAAAAGCAATGCAAACACCTTTTGTTAACTAAATTCTGCAAATGCTTAAAAAATAAACTTAAGGTCTGTCCTCCATGATGATTAAATGATGTCTTTCCAATCTCACTTTGAATATTAAGTTGCTTCAATCTTAAGAGAAAACTTAGTTTAATGAGTGCTTATAAATAGAGCAATAGTGTCAGCTTGTGTGTCCTTCAAAGGTTCAAAGGGCCATTTTAAAAATTTACATAAGGTTATCTGTAGAAAGATTTGTTTTTTTTTTTTTCCTTTAAATTGGGCCACTTTAAGCCAGGCATGGTGGCACACGCTTGTAATCTCAGTACTTGGGAGGCTGAGACCAGAGGATCTGGGTTCATGGCCAGCCTCAGCTACTTAGTGAGGCCTTCTGCAACTTAGTGAGACCTTGTTTCAAAATAAAGAATAAAAAAATAGGACTGGGGGTATAGCTTGAAGGTAGAATGCCCCTGGATCCAATCTGCAGTACCACAAAAACAAACAAAAAAACAAAACAAAACAGGGCCACTTTATTAGTGAGCTCCCAGTGCTCTGAGGTAAAACTGATAATCAAGTTCTAAAATACATTCATTTTATTGTTTTTTTTTTTCTTTTAAAGAGACAGTGTCTTGCTATGTTGTATGACACCCAGGGTGTCCTTGAATTCCTAGGTTCAAGGATTCCTTCTTCCTCAGACTCCTGAGTAGCTGGAATTATAGGCATGTGCCACTGTGCCCAGCTCCTAAAATACATTTCAAGTATCATATATGTTGCTAAATTTTGTTCATCATTTTTAGACATACCCATCTTTGGAAGAATTAATAATAACTTTTCATTGTTTACCTAGAGATATGACAATAGCCTCAGATTACTTAAGATAAACTATAGGATATCAAATTGTTAAAGAATCATTATTTATACAAACCAGTTTCTAAAACTGTTATAAATTTAATTGATTTGATATCCACTAACTCATAATTTTCAGAATGGGTTTGGGAGATATTTACCTTTTCTTATAAATAAGATAGAGAGGATCATTCTACAAGTAAGGTGTTAGTCTAGTTTTTTGAGACCTTATTATTTCAAGGGAAATATGAATAGATTCTTGGAAAATTATTTTCAAGTACTCTCAAGCATAGATTTCCATGAAATAGTTGATATTCCCATTGAAAAAAAAATTGTATGCATTCATTAGAATCAACCCTAAAAGTAGACAGTAGTTTGATGGCCTTTCTCCAACTAATCTACCCATGGGTCTGAGAATTGCCTTCTCTTAAATAACGATGTAACTGGTTTTACACTAGTTAAGACAAATATAAATTGATAGTTGACCAGGTTTGATATAGCAGCCCATCCCATAGTGGCTCTAAATATATCAAAGCAAACCAGTATCATAGTATAATGTAAAGAGCAGCTAACAGGAGATCGAGAGACTAGCTTGACATATATCTCTACCACTGATAGTGCAATATTGAAGAACTCATCCAACCACAATGGTCCTCAGTTTTGTCCTCTGTAAAATAGGAAGGTAAGATTAAACTTGTTTGGCTTTCACTCGATCTATTTTCTAAGTCTGAGACAGTTGAATTAGATGTGAGACTAGGTGACATATTTGCATAATAAACCCTAAAACCACTGTCAGGTGAAAAAAAGATATTTTATGCTTCTGGAGGAAAGTAGAGGCAGATAAAAATAGATGAAAATTTACGAGACAAAAGCTGTTTGGGCTAAGTCCAGAGGTTGTATTACTAAGATTGTTTTGTTTTTTTAAAAATTCCCCTTTGTGGCTGCCCTTATTTAAAATGGGCTTTCTTTCTTTGTTGATATTTTGTGTACCTTCCCCTTACAGCTGAAATATCTGCTATATGTCAGAAAAAGGTAAGAACAAGCCATCTGTGTTGTGGGGCATGATTTGCTGTGTTTGTATATCAATTCATTCTTTGACATCTGCCTCGTTTCCGCACCATGGTTTCTAAGTGTGTACATATCACCGTATTTGTAACGGGGGAAAGAAAATACTTTAGCATGCAAGATTGTGCTGTCCCGATGGTCTCTATTTCCATTTCTGCTTTTGCTCACTCATCTTATGCACAATGTTTTTGTTTAGTAATCTAAAATAAAAGTGTATGTGTAATTCTGAGTCTAATTACAAAAAGGTTTTAATGATAGTGCAACTCATGGAATTTAACTTTAGTAAAGAATGTATCTTGTATGCTAAGATTATTGTTTTGAAATACAGTGCAAATAGTCTAATATATACATGCATCAAAATATACTCAGGTCAAATATTATGGAAAAATTTGTTTACATGTAAGTTGAATGATAAAACTGACTAAAGATTCCTCCTTTTAAATTTCCCTTAGCCATTTTTATACAGTTTCTCTAGCCACATTTTCTCTTCTTGTTTTAGTGCTTGAAAGGTGTAAGAGAAGATGGCATGGCGTCCTATGAAAAGCTTTGACTAGTTGGTTGAGATAAGCTTAAGTTCTAATGCATAAGCCCGATGTTTGACCTTGTATAGGTCATTTGAACTTTTTGGGAGGTTGATTATGTGTAGGCACCTTTGGAGGGCTAAGTTATGTATTGCTACATAACAAACCAATTAATTATTTTTATCATAGTTCTGTAGATTGGCAATTTGGCCAATCTTCTGAAAGACTCCTCTAGGTTCACTTATGCATTTGTAGTAAGTTGGTGTGTGGACTGGTGATTGCCCAATTCCAGATGATCTTACTCTCATAATATCATGTCTGGGGCCTTAACTGTGTTGCTTGGATGGTTGGAATGATGAGGTGTCTGGGCCTCTCTCTCTCCATGAGATATCTCGTCCTTCAGGAGGCTGGCCTGGTCTTGCTGACAAGTCAGCAGTGTTCTGAGATAGTAAGGAGAGGTTGCAAGGCCCTTGGAAACAGAAGCTCAGAAGTCACACAGTGTCAGTTATGTGGCTTTCCATTGCTCAAAGCAAGTTCCAAGGCCAGCCCAGATTCAAGGAGTGGGGAAATAGGATCCTCCTTGTTATAAAAGGAATGGTCATATTCAATTTGCTTCAGTCTACTCTCTAGACATAATTATTTAATTTTTTCCATCCACTTTACAAGACCCACAAAAAGTCTTATCTATTTATGACTTTAGGCTTGAAGTTGAGTATCTTCTGATCTGCATCCGATATGGTCACTGATAAAATTCCTTGGGTACAAATTCTCTTAATTCAGAGACCTGAAAAGAAAAATTACCTGCCCTCTGCACACCCCAGGCAAATGGTGAGGTGGTCACAGGGGAATAGCCACAGACCTCTGTTCAGAGAGGGGAGGAGGACGCAGATGGCAGTCACTGTCTCCAGCAGCTCCAGCCACTCACTGCTCACTGTCCTCCAGGGATGGCTAATGCACCTTCATCAGGATCTGGCTTTATTCCCCCTGCATCCTCCCGAGGTCTTACCTCTCCTCATCTTTCCTTTTCCACAGGAAGTGGCCCATATTGCAGCCAGTAACTCAACCTGCTTCCGGCACATAGGTGCTGGGTTTCCACAGAACTCTGCATTTTGGATTGTGTCTATTTTAGGTTCATCTGGCAGCGCTTTTGCTACTATGACTTTCCTAAAAACTTCATGGATTTTTAATGAATCTATTTGGGATTCTGGGCCCTCAAAACCACATATGTAGTTATTAGTGATTTTTATTTTTGTGAAATTGAGACTAGAAGCGAGGTATACTCTACCCCTGAGGTATACCCTAGCCCTATTTTATTTTCTATTTTGAAACAAGGTCTCACTAAATAATTACATTCTGGCCTTGAACCTGAGATCTTCCTGTCTTACCCTTCCCAGTACTGGGATTACAGGTGTGTACCACCATACCTGGCATTTATTTATTTATTTGTTTATTTATTCATTGTGGTATTGGGGATTGAACCCAGGGGCATTCTAACTCTGAGCTATACTCCTAGCCCTATTTTATTTTGTAACAGGGTCTCATTAAGTTGCAGATAGCCATGCTAAATTGTTGAGACTGGCTGTAAACCTGTGATCCTCCTGTCTTAGCCTCCCAAGTACTGGGATTACAAATGTGCACCATCACACCCTGCTTGTATTTATTTATGATATAGTTTTTTTTTCTATACTTTGGTCATTTCAGTATGCCTCTGAAATCATTACAGGCCCTGTTCTAGCTACAGGGCTCAACCGTGCACCACCTTATGCTTTCTGGAATCTTAACAAAGAATCCTATAGTAAGTAATAGAGCATACTCCGGAGGCCATCTTTTACTTTGAGAATTTCTTATAAGCTTGAGGGACTATAATGTGGAAGTTTTATTTTCTGAGATACTGGGGATCAAACCCAGTGGCACATGCCTGTAATCTCAGTACTTGGGAGGCTGAGACAGGAGGATCGCAGGTGCGAGGACAGCTTCGGCAAGTAGTGAGCCTCAGCAAATAGTGACCTAGTGAGACCTTGTTTCAAAAAATAAAAATAAAATCGGGCTAGGGGTGTAGCTTGGAGGTAGAATACCCTCGGGTTTAATACCCAATATCAATAAACAAACAAACAAACAAAGCAAAACAAAACAAAACCCCAGGCCATTATGATGTGAGGCAAATATTCTACCACTGAGCTACATACCCAGCTCAAATTTTATTTTCAAAATCATCATGCTTTGGTAGCATACTTAACACATTTGAAACCCAGAGTAGGTAATTTTTGATTAATTAATTAATTGTTGTATTGAAATTGAACCCAGGGGCATTCTGCCTCTGAGCTACACCTACTTTTTATTACGAAACTAGGTTTTACTAAATTTCTGGGAGCCTTGCTCAGTTGCTTAGACTGGCCTTGAACCTGTGATCCTCCTGTCTCAGCCTCCCAAGTACTGGGATCACAGGTGTACACCACCATGCCAGACTAACATTTCTGTTTATATGACAAAATTATTTTTAGTAATATGCTTCAAATTAGCACATTTTTGTTATTTATCCTTTAGTAAACATTTTATTTTATATGGAAGTTTATTGAATACCTTCCATTAAGCCCATAACAGTTCAAAGTTGTTTTGTGTTTGCTTTGAGCACAATTTATGCCTCTAACTCTTTGGTTATGATGTAATTTTCCATTAGAACAGTAGGCTTGAAATAAACAATAATAGCTTATGACTGAATGATAAAGGGACAGATCTTGATTTATTTCACTTCTGTTATTCTTTTTGGGGTGTGGGGAGTGCTGGGGATTGAACCCAGGGGCATTCCACCTCTAAGCTACACCTCCAGCCCTATTTTTTATTCTTTATTTTGAAACAGAGTCTCACTAAGTTGCAGATGGCCTCACCAAGTAGCTGAGACTGGCCTTGAATCTGCAATCTTCCTGTCTAAGCTTCCCAAGTACTGGGATTACAAGCGTGCACCACCATGCCCAGCTTAACTTCTGTTAGTCTATGAGACCACTTGGAATATGTCCTGATGAACCCATCATAAGTCAAAAAATATAATTTAAAAATATATTTATTACTTTTAACCTACCAAACATCATAGCTTAGCCTAGACTATCGTGAATGTGTTCCAGACACTTACATTACTTTACAGCTGGGCAAAATCATCTAATTCAAAGTCTATTTTAAATTAAAGTGTTGAATTTCTCATGTAGTTTGTTGAAGACTGTACTGAAAGTGAAAAACAGAATGGTTGTGTGGGTACACTTTCTCACCAGGTTAAAAAAAGATTCTGGATTGTGCCATCACCAAGTTGGGGACCGTCTGTATTTATTTGTTTAAAATTCAGAGCAGTGAAACAGAGTGACTGGAATGAATACGTGGAAACCACATGCAGCTAAACCTGAATCTAAGGGGAAGCTCTCCAGTTTACAGTGGGGACGGATGCCTGAATCTGAGCACATGGGGGCTGAGGCCTTCCAAATATAGTATTAAAATGTAGTTGGAGCTAGGCATGGTGCCTCACGCCTGTAATCTCAGCTACGTGGGACGACAAGGCAGGAGGATTGTAACTTCAAGGCCAGCCTGGTCAATTTAGTGAGACCCTTTCTGAGAATAAAAATTTTATAAGAGAACTGGGGATGCAGCTCAGTGGTGGAGTGCTTGCCTAGCTCGTTCTCCAGTACTACAGGCAGCAACAAGACTTTAGTTGGAGCCATCCATGGCAACTGTCTAGAACTTCTTTGATCAATCAAAGATTACATGGAGGAAAGTTGTTTTTTTTTTTTTTTTTTTTGTGGTACTGGGGATTGAACTGAAGGGCATTCTACCTTCAAGCTACACTGGCAACCCGATTTTATTCCTTATTTGGAAACAGGGTCTTGATAGGTTTATGAGAGTCTCACTACTTGCTGAGGCTGTCTTTGAACCTCTGATCCTCCTGTCTCAGACTCCCAAGTACTGGGATTACAGGTGTAAGCCACTATGCCCAGTGGGGAAAAGTATTTTATTGCTGGTATTGTTTAGAATTGGTGGTGCATGATGATAAAGCAGGTTGACTTTTATTATATGTATTTAGTTATTATATGCATCAGAAATTACTCAAAATATGACAGCCTAAAACAACAAGCCTTTAATTATGTTCACAGATTCTGTGGGTCAGAGACTGGACAGGGCCCAATGGAGATATAGCCTGTCTCTGCTTGATAATGTTTGAAGCCTCAGCCAGGAAGACTTGAATAGCTGGGAACTGGAATAATCTAGAGGCTTCCAGATCGTGTTTGGGCTCTGGGATGAGGTGATTTGAAGATTGGTTAACTGATGGATACTGTTGACAGGAGACCTAAACATGGCCCCTTCACGTGGCTGTGCCAGAGTTCTGAGAAGAGAGTGTCCCGAGACAGCCAGACGGAAGTTGCATGTCTTTCTGTAACATGCCCTGAGGATTGTATAAGCATTGCTTTTGTCAAACTCTGTTGACAGAAGTGGCCACAGCTCATCCAGATTCAAGGGGAGGGGACTAACACACTTCTTGTAGTGTCCAGGACAGTCCTCTGGCAGGTAATCCTCTGGTCACAAATAATTTACACTCTTCCCATGCAAAATCCTGGCTGGAGGCCCAAGGTCTTCTCTTCTAAATCAGGTCCATGTATGGCTGAGGCTGTTTGGACTTGCTTCTTTAGATATGCTTCCTCTTGCTGTGAGTACTTGTGAATAAGAGAGATAGATTATCTTCCTGCTGCATGGCCCAAACACAGTGGTGGTACAGGGATCGGATCACTGTTGTAGACACCCACATACAAGGTGAGGATGAGACACAGAGTCGTTGGTTGTGCTGGTCAGCTTCTTTGTCTCTGTCATGGTGGTGAGAGTGACCCAGCCAGCCAGACCGAGGCACACTCTGCCTTCCTGCAGTTACTATCCAGTAAGTCTGCTCAACGTGTTAATCCATCAGGGAATTTGCCCCCTGATTATGTTAGAATCCTGGTTCAACGCTTTCACCTCTGACTACTGTCACATTGCCCACACGTGAGCTTTTCTGGGGACACCTCACATCCACAGAAATGCTGGAATGCAGCAGGGCGTGTGTTCCTTAGCTCCTTAGTCCTACTTCCTGGAAGTTCATCTTTGTGGCTCTTGGCGCCACCCTCTGGGAGATACCCATCTTTTCTTTCCTATCAAAAGTAGCCTGTTGTTTACAGCTAAGTAGTTTTATCAGCTTACTTTTTTGCTCATAGAAATGTGGCAGTCCAAAAGCATCTTCTTTGGGGGCTATGTATCCCTTCAGTCCACACTGATATAGTTCCATGAAAAACATTGTGGGCTGTTTATGTATCAATTTATTAACCTACTTCATTAAACACAAGTGAAATGCACAAATCTTTTAGAGATAAGCCTTTCTTTTCACTGGACTCTGGGAGGCTGCAGGAAATAATGCATTTAAGATTCGTAGAATCCTTATTATTTAACAAAGAGGCTGGTGATATATGCCCTTAAGATCCTTAGATGATTTTTTTGTCTGTCTAAAAGGGTCTATGATGTACCATATTAAATTTTCTCTTGATAAAGGGCTCTATAGTCAAGCTTCTATCATCATTCCCTCCCACCACCACCCCAGACCATGTTTTCCTGATAGGACCCTGGATTAAATGTTTGTCCTGAAACTTTTTCTTATCTTGAGAACCCTAAATTACTGCTTGGAGACACTGTCCTGAGCTCAATATTTTCCTTTTGAATTCTAGTTGAAAACAGAGTAATTCTTTTACTCATCTTTTTCCTGTCACATTTGTAGCTAGAATCAGCCAGGTAGTGCCTACAAGACTGTATGAAAGATTCCGTAGCTAGATCTTAATTTCATCAGCTGCCTTTCCTACTTTCCTCTATCTAGGCAGTACTGTAGCCAGACTTCCTACCACTGCACATCGAGAGTCCCCTTCCTTTGAGCGTCGTAACATTTTCCTTTACGTCCTCACTGAGGTCCATCTGACTTCCACTAACCATCTCCTCAAGGCTTTCTGGCTTCAACTGCTGCCTGGTTACAAAGCCAGTGGTGCAGTTTGAGGCTTTTATTATGGCAGCACCTTACTGCCAGGTACTAAAGCCTGTTCCAAATTACCTGTGAGAATCCACTCCACAGTGGATTCATGGCAGCAAGGACCATTTTATTATGGCCACGAATTCTTTGGGATAAGATTCAAACAGGGCATGGCAGAGATAACTCGCCTATGTTGTGTGAGGTCTGGGGCAATCATCACAGCCAGACTTTGGAGGTTCCTGGAAGGGAAGGAGTGAATTTGCATGGGGGAAGAATATCAATAGGTTGTAGCCAGAGAATGCAGTTCTCCCACTGGGAGGTGGAGTCTGTGTCTTCACCCCCTGAATCTGGGTGAACTTGCGAATGCTTTCACCAACAGACTATGGTGGAAATGACTGTGCGCGTGACTTACGCTGGGTCATAAAAAGTCATGTGTCTTCCTCCTGGTTCTCCTGAAACATTTGCTTTCAGAGTGCTTCTTCTCAGAACCCAG
Source organism: Graphiurus murinus (assembly GCA_004027655.1). NCBI lineage: Eukaryota > Metazoa > Chordata > Mammalia > Rodentia > Gliridae > Graphiurus > Graphiurus murinus. The sequence continues at coordinate 127,722 of PVLC010001293.1, read as the reverse complement.
CCTGAATGCCAGGAGAACCCCAAGTGCCATGGTTTGAATGTCTTCCGTCCCTCAAGGGTTCATGCCCTGGAAGTCCATCCCAGATGGTGATTAAGAGGTGGAGCCTGGTGGCAGGTTACTGGGGAGGCTGCCCTTGGAAAGGATTACAGAGTTCTTGTAGTTCTCCTGGGAGCCCAGTTAGTTCCCATGAGAATGAGTTGTTATAAAAGAGCAAACCAGACCCCTCTTGGTATTCAGTTTCCTGTCTCTCCATTTGATCTTGCCTCTTGCAAATGTTTCTGCCATTTTGAGACCATCTACCATGAGGTGCTCACCAGAGCCCAGTCTATGCCAGTGCTGTGCCCTTGAACCTGCAGAACTGTGAGCTAAGTAAACCTCTTTTTAAAATAAAGCATCCAGCCTTGGGTATTTTGTTATAGCAACAGAAAACAAAAGGATACACCAAGCCATATAGAGAGGCCAGTTTTTGATGCTCTAGTTAGAGAAGTCAGCTGGGGCCATCCTTCAGCTCTCCCAGCTTCCACACTAGATGTGTGAGTAAAGAAGCCATCTCGGAAGTCATTCCCAGTAGCAGGTCTTCCAGTTCCCGGCAGTTTGAGTCATCCTCAGATATACAAGTCATCCCAGTCGAGGCCCCAACTACCATGGAGCAGAGAAAAGTATCCTGCTTATGTCCTGCCTGAAGCCCTGATTCACAGAATCCGTGCACATGATAAAATGGCATTGTTTTACACCTCGAAGTCTCAGAGTGGGGTGTGACGCAGCGACAGTGACTGGAAAAGTCAGTTTAAGGGATGGGGGTGTAGCTCGGAGGTAGAATGCCTCTGATTTCAATCCCCAATACCAAGAAAAAAGAAGTCTTACTGTTTTAAAATCCTCCAACACATGTCCCTCTTTGTCCCCTTCATCTGGTTTGACTGCTCCCTCGATCTTGTCCTTGAACGTGCACTTCTGGGTTTCTCTATATTTCCTCTAGCATCTGCTTTCCAGTTGACTCTTTCTCTCTTCAGCTTTCTTCTCTCCTTACATACCTTATCAAATTCAGTTATCAGAAACTAATTGGCCCCTTTGACATTCTGCTGGGACATCGTTTTAGTCCAATCTCACACTTACTAGGTACCTACTCTAGACTTCTAGGTTATTGCAGGCAACAGTAGTGCCAGCTGTTTCAATATTATAAAAAAAGAAAATAGGTCACCTCTTTGTAGGCTCCAAAGACAATTTCCTCACTGCCTTTTTTAGCCTCTTCATTTTCGCCATTTAGTCTTTGACTTCTCTTCTGGATTCCACATGTTGCCTGGTCCCAACACCAATGCCACATGTTTTCAGCTTCTGTTGTGGCAGCATCCCACTTCTGGAGCTAATTTATCTCAATTGTGGTATAAAAAAGCATAACATCTTGTTACAGTCATCACTTATTTGTGTTCACAATTCTGTAGTCTGGTAATTTGGCCTGGGATTAGCTGGGCAATTCTGGTTTTGCCTGGACTCCTACGGGGTTGGCTGGCCCCAGATGTCTTTACTCTCATGTCTGGGGCCTCATCTGGGATGGCCAGGAGGGCTATGGCATCTTTCTGTGATGTCTCGTCCCCCAAGAGCCCAGCCTTGTAGTTCACAAGGCAGCAATGTTCCAAGAGAGCAAGAATGGAAGGTACAAGGCCTCTTGAGACAGAAGCGTGGAAGTCACAGGTATCACATCTTCTGCATTCCATTGGTCAAAAGCAAGTACCAAGGCCATTTCAGATTCAAGAGGAGGGGATACAGACTTCACCTGTTGGTAGAAAAAGCTGGAATGGTCTCTAGCGAACAGGGACTAGACTCAGGCATGACATAAGTGTCACTCTTTGCCTGGGTTTGAATAAGGGTGCACACATATAGGAGAACACAAGGAAAAGACAGATGGACAGTCACTGAGCAGCCTCATATAGATCAGTACGTATTTGAGGATTAAGTTTTATACCAGGCATACACTGGATAATTCATAAGTCCTTGTTGTTATGTTACACTATAACTGTGAACCTACTGGCTTGCTTTCTTTGTAATTGATGTCTACATTTATCCAAAGGAATCTTTAGGAAAGACACTGGATGTTTTCCCTTTTCTTTGTGTATCTAAATTTATGTGTTACATTCTATATACACTATAGTGAAATATCACTCTGATCATAGATAATTATAATGAAAGAAGTTCCTTTTCTTGTACATAGTGGACCAAGAAATCTATATTGTAAGGTTAGAAAATTTGAAGTGATACTAGGATTTGGGTGGAATTTGGGGAGTAGAAAAAAGGGTAGGAAATAGCAGGCCTTAAACGTCGGGACTGTATTATAGCTGATAATTGCCAACTAAACTGTATCCATGTATGTAACAGTGGAAATCCCAAAGGAATAAAGACTAATTATAATGGTCTTAATCTGTTTGGGCTGCTACAACAAAATACCATAAACTGGACACTTATAAAAACAACAAGTGTTTGTTTCTTGCAGTTCTGGAGGCTGGGAGGTCCCAGATCAAGGCTTTGGCAGATTCCGTGTCTTGTGGGTCCTGGTCCTTATATTTGGTACCTTTTTGCGGCCTCCTTTCATGATGGAAGGGTCTAGCTAGCTCTTGGGGGCCTCTTTCACAAGGGCACTGATGCCATCCATGAGGGTGAAACTTCACGACCTTGTACCTCCCCAGGATCCCACCTCTAACACCACCACCTGGTGGTTAAGATTTCAACCTAGGAATTTGGGGTGTTGGGTGGAATAGACATTCAATTATAACAGTAACCAAAAGGAAAGAATAAAAATTAAGAATATAACCTGCTACACACTGGACTGCTGGTAGAGTGGTACTGATTTGTTGGGCGAGTGGAAGGAACTCCAAACTAATGATACATCTGCTTCCAGAGTGTTAGTATGTGGAAGAGAAAGAAAGGTCACAAAACAGGAAGAATAACACATCTGGAAAAGTCAGGCTGGCTTAAATGTCAAGGAAGATGAGGGCTTCAATGCAGAAGAGTCACAATGTTTTATTTATTTCTGTGTGTGTGTGTGTGTGTGTGTGTGTGTGTGTGTGTGTGTGTGTAACTGGGGATTGAACTCAGGGCCATTCTACTTCTGAGATACACTCCCAGATCTTTTATTTTATTTTTTTGGTTTGAAACAAGGTCTCATTAGGTTGCTGAGAGTCTTGCTAAGTTGCTGAGGCTGATCTCAAACCTAGGATCCTCTTGCCTCAGCCTCCCAAGTACTGGGAGTACAGGTATACACCATCATGCCCAGCCACCACAATGTATTTTAACAAATGATATTTTTCAAAATCATTAGTAAAAGAGAAAATAAAATAGATTAGAGATATTTTAAACTGTCAAGACAATAAACATACAGTTACTGGATGGAGAGATTGATATTTTGGAAAATACAGTGACCTGAATATCCACATCTTGCTTTTGATTTGTTGGTCTGAGTTCTATTCAGAATATGCAGTTTTCTAGCGTTACTGTCAGGAGTGAGCAGCCTTGTGCTAAAATCAAAGTGGAACAAGCTTTGCTTTGAGAATGTAGTACCCTTAGACAATCAGTACATTGTTGACTTCTCACTGTAGGTTTTGTGCTAGCCTCTTCCTTCTATCTCCCCTGGGGATATCTGTCATGGAAGGTTCTCAAATCCTCATCAAGCTCTGAGTTCATAAAGGCCAGGGAATTATATGCCCCGAGGTGTCGACGTCTTTATAAGCACTATTGAAAGGCTGAAAAGCTCTCTGGACACAGACATTGAATATGGGGTTGTTTGTTTTGGGGTCAGATGTCCCCAGCAGCTCCTCAGATTGCTTCATGTGGCGCACCCCCACACTCCTCTGCCTCTTGTCAGGGAAGCTCTGACCAAAGCCCCCCTGACTTAGGAATCTTTTTTTGTATGTGGTACTGAGGATTGAACCCAGAGGTATTCTATCTCTGTGCTATACTCCCGGCCCTATTTCACTTTGAAATAGGGTCTCACTAAGTGGCTGAGGCTGGCCTCGAACCCATGATCCCCTATCTCAGCCTCTCAAGTACTGGGATTATGATGCATGCGTAGGAACCTTTGGGCAGACCACTTGTCTCATTTCCATCCGTTTTTCTGGTAAGCCTGTCCTGTAGTTGCTATCGACAGCTGACTCTGGGAAGGTTTCTGCTGTGTTTTGACATGTCCTTGTGATGTCCACTGAGGTATTCTCTAGGTCTTGGCAGAGAGTGGCTTGGTGGGGTGGACAGGCCTCCTTGGGGCCACCAACTCTGCACGGCATGACCCCTACCTGTCCTCACTTGCCACAAGGACAGAGGAGCTGCAGTGGAAATCTACTTTTTGAGTAGTGGACAAAACATTTCTGAAATAGTTTATTCTGGGAGTTGAAATCCCTCCTTTCCTACTCTGATACGTTGTGATGTGTTCTCTCTGGACCATGATTCTAATTTTTTTTTTCTGTTTCTGTTGAGAACCCTTTAAACATTAACTCCAAGTAATCTAGCAAGCATCCTCCTCACCTCTGGCTCCCAGTGCAGTTCCCTGGATCTCTAGAACCATCTTTCTCTTGCTAGGAGAAGACAACTCTCCCCCTTATTTTTCACTTACAATTGGCATCTAACAGGCTGGAGAATCACCTGTCTTTTGGAAACTAGAGACACTCAAGAAATGTGTGGCCACCTTGCTGTGGCCGCTTAAGTTTCTGTTTGTTCTGGTTCTTAACCAGTTTTACCTTGGGGGTCAATTTTAATCGATGTCACTTTTTTCTGCTCCTAGAACTGCAGCTCCCATGTGAGAAGAGCCGTGGTCACCTGCTTTTCTGCAGGATGCTGCGGTCGTCACGGAAACAGGCCGGTGCGGTACTGCAAAAGATGCCACTCAAATCACCACAGTAACGAGGTGGGGGCCGCTGCAGAGACACACCTCTACCAGACCTCCCCACCCCCCATCAACACACGCGAGTGCGGCGCCGAGGAGCTGGTCTGCGCCGTGGAGGCCGTGATTAGGTAACGGGCAGACACGGAGACACTGCCATCCCTTAAGCTAACCTTGCACACTGGGATGCACATCCCGGTCCACCTCAGCCTCATAGCTTACCTTCCTGTGGTGTGGCCATGATGGTGTTTTAATTCCTGAATTCAGTAAAGATTTTTTTTTTTTTTATTGAATGCCTGTTATTTGCCAGGCACTGTGTTAGGCACTTGGGAGACAGAAATGCCCCCCAGTTACTCAAGCAATGGCTAGAAAAACAGACATTCCTAATCATGGTCCACTCTCGTAAGGGCAGTGACAGCCCTGAGCTGGGGTTTGGGGGAAGGAAGTGGTAGCTTGCATCAGACTGAGGGTTGGGGACAGGGATGCCCAGCTTCAGTGACAGCAGCGGGAACAGGTGCAGGAAGGGTCATAGGATCAAATTATCTGCATGTGAGCTGGGAGGTGCAGGAGGACTCCAGGAAGTGTAGCATGGGGGCCCACCTTGAGGCCAAGGATTTAAGAAAGGGCCTGACCTCGAACGCCCTTGGTTTGCTCCTTCTGCTGAATGACAGAAAAAGCAGCATTGGAAATGACAGCCTCTAGACGTGTTCCTTTTTAGCATAATATCCAAGGCAAGGCTTTTAAAAAATAAATATTAGAATTAAGTTTCTCAGAGTAATAGAAAAGGACTAAGTCTTTTCTATTGTTCTTATCCCAGTGACTGACACATACTAGAAATGCATGTTTGTTTGTTAAATTAAACATTATGTAAAGTTTGAAAATAAGAAACAAACAAAATATCAAACAAAAAGGGGGAAAAAAAACCCAGTCATACTGCTATCCGCATTATCTATTTTGTACATGATCTAGTTTTATTCAAATGCAAGTTTTATTTATGTAACTATAATCACAGTGAATCTACATTTTTGATAGAACATTATACAATTAGCTCTTTTCCATGTTGTGAAGTTCCATATTTATCACTTTTTAGTGAATACATAATATTCATCTAGAGTTAACTTATTTTCCTGCTCCATGAGATATTTAGATTGTTTCCAGTTCTTTACTTTTATAAAGAGCTCTTTAATATTTTTGCACATAGTGCTCTTCCTATATTTTTAAATTTTTTTTTAGGGTAAGTTGCCAGATGTGGGTTGACTGGTCAAGGAGTCTGAATATTTTAATAATTACTGAAACATCGCTAAATTGTTTTTCAAAAGCATATATGTAAATTTACAATGCCAGCAGTGCATATGAAGCTATTGGTTTTTGCTGAACCTTTGCCAATGTTATTATTTTTTTAAATTGTTAGTTGTTTAGCAAATTGAAAAAGGAGTCTTCATTGCTTTACTGTCTCTGAATACCAGATAGCGAGTATTTTTCCATTTGGCTGTTTCTCCTTGTTCCGTGCATTTGCTGTCCACATGGCTTCATGATAGGTGCAGGGGAGACGTTGACTTCTAGTGGGAAGGCTGGTGAACGGGAAGTCAGAGGCATCACTCCTGCTTGGAGGAAGAAGCCTCTTAGTGCCTCAATCTGTTCATCTTTGAAATGGGGGTGGAGTATAAAATAGTAAGGCAATCAAATTTGACTTCCTGTGCTTTTCTGTAGTCTAACTTGAAATCGCCCCTCTTTGGCAGCTTGTTGAAAGAAGCCGAGTTCCACGCCGAGCAGCGGGAACATGAACTGAACCGCCGGCGGCAGCTGGGCCTCTCCTCGTCCCACCATTCGCTGGATAACGCAGACTTTGATAACAAGGATGACGATAAACACGACCAGAGGCTGCTCAGTCAATTTGGAATATGGTTCTTAGTAAGAAAAAGAAGTTAACTAGTCTCTGCTTTCTTGTTTCTCATTCCAGTATTGCACTGACAAGGAATTTCTCCTGTACTTTTGAAAGGACTCAATAGTAAATAGAGAACAATTAACCTTAGCAATGAGGCTGTGTACTTTGAGGCAGTCGCTCTCAGCCCTGGGTTGCACTTAGATTTACCTAAGAAAGTGTTTAAAAAGTAACAAGGTCCAGATCCCACCCCGGAATCCTGTGATTTTTTTCTTTTCCTTTTTTCTTTTTTGTGGTGCTGGTGGTTGAACCCATGGGCATTTTACCTCAGAGGCATACCTCCAGCCCTGTGTTGGAAACAGGGTCTCACTATGTTGCAGAGGGCCTCACTAAGTTGCTGAGGCTGGCTGCAAACCTGTGATCCTCCTGTCTCAGCCTCCCAAGTGCTGGAATTACAGTCATATTCCCCTGTGCCTGGTTCTGGGAATTAAAAAAAAAAATTCCCTGGTTGAATTTAATAAATAACCAAGCATTAAAACCTACAGTGCCCAGTTCTAATCTGGTTGAAATGCACCTTTTTGACAAAAAACAAATGGGAGAGTTGCTAATGTAGATTGTCAAGTCTTGGATTCAATCTCATTTATAGATAATTTGCGTCCCATCATTCATCTGCATAAAACTTTTTTTGAAAGTCCAATCTCTGTGGAGCTTTTTATGTGTATTCATAGTAGGTCTATGTACACCCGAAAAATGATAGCGAAACTAACACAAGGAAGCAGTGATTGTCACTGACTGATTCCACTACTACATGTCTTATTTAGTGGAGATCGAATATCCAGATCCAAAGAGCCAAGCCAGTTGAATACACCAGTTCTGCAGAGAAGCAGGGTTTTTTTGTTTTGGTCTGTTGCAGGCATGAATTAAGTCCCCATAGTGACGTAGCTCTTTTATGTTGGCTCATAGTTTCCTGAAAAAGTCTTTACCAAATTGGGATTGAATTGTTGATTTCTTGTTTCTGAGACTTGTTATCTAATAACACCATGGCTACTGCTGCCAGGAATTCTTTGAAGACAAGGACAAGGCTGTATTTATTTGTTGTATTTGTGAATCCTGCTCTAATGCTGAATAAAAGATTATTTCACAATGAATATTTCTTAAAAAATCTATTTATACTATGGTGAACTTGGGGGGCCCAAGGTATCAGAATTATTGCTGATTCAAAACTCTTACCTAAATCTGATCATTTTTCATTGAGGATATTGGTGAGATACTACTTTGTGGACTTAACTTTCTGGAAACATTTATCTAGTGCAGGTTATGTAATAGATTTCTTGTAGGAAAAAATGCTACTGGAAGGTGAAATTTGCAGGAGACATTACTATCGTAGTCCATCTGTCCCTGCAGAGAGGCATGTAATAATTCCCTAAGGATGGATGGAGGCTGAATGAGTGTCTGTTCTTTCTGCCCCAGGTGAGCCTCTGTACGCCCAGTGAGAACACGCCTACGGAAAGCTTGGCCCGGCTGGTGGCCATGGTGTTTCAGTGGTTTCACTCCACGGCGTACATGATGGATGATGAAGTTGGAAGCTTGGTGGAAAAACTGAAGCCACAGTTTGTCACCAAGTGGTTGAAGACAGTATGCGATGTTCGCTTTGATGTCATGGTCATGTGCCTTCTTCCCAAACCCATGGAATTTGCCAGGGTAAGTAGAAACCAACAGCTGGGACCTTGCTGGGGAGGAGGTCTCAGAGAGAAGTACCATTTTGGCCTTTGGAGTGTCGTAGGCGTGGGCAGAGAGGAACATGATCTCCCTTTCTTTCTTTCTCTTATTTTGGCCAGTAGCCAAAGGACTTTAGTCACTGTACTTTCAGTGATGTGCTGCTTTGATTTTGGTTGGGATGGGGATGATTGGCAATGTGGATTTGAGAGATATGTTTACGAAGTTAAGGGAATGTTCATTCTTGACATTGCTGAATGTCTTTATTAAGGAAGAAACAACAATCGACTTTTCTGTGGGGTTGCTGGAGCCCATTGCATTTCCTGACTCGCCATCTGTAGAAAGGCTACTTTTCCTGTGGCTTCATAGATATTTCTAAAGGTGCTGGTGCAAGTCTTCACCCTGCCATTTGAAATACCAAACAGGTTCAGTGACTGCCAAGACGCTCCTGTTCCCCTAGCTTAGGGGCAGACTTCTCTGTGCTTATCCTCTTCTGTCTTCTTCAGTGGGCCACAGGCTGTAGATGGACAGCTGGGGAGACTCCATATTTCTTCAATACAACATAATTTGTGTCTAACCCAGGAAAGTGGATGTTCAGAATCAGTCTTTGGCAGCAATACCTGAAATTTTTTTCAAAGTATTTTCTAGCTTTTATTTTTATTTGTGATTTTTTTTTGTTTCCTTTCAAAAAGGCCTTGAGGAAATTTTTGATTTAAAACTGAGCTCAAATAGGACATTTAAAGATAAAATGCAGGCCATCTGAAGGGGTAGCTTTTATTTGATTTTCAGTACTCAGAGATCTGTGCATTTATTAAGACACACTTCTTTCTTCTTTGGTGCCATCTACTGACTCATTTATAAAATTAATTTTTTTACATAATGGAAATTTCCTATTTCCTGGAATTCTTTGCCTATGTTGATGTTTTCTATTATTATTTCTTAGAGTAGTGAAGGATTGATGTGATCAAATTGTGGAAGATGAGAAAAAATTGTGATGTTGATAGGAAAACTTCTTCTTTTCCAAACTGTCTGGTGTTTGGGGGCCTGCAAATTAACCGATAAAGACAGTAATGGGAGAGAAGACAAGGTTTATTTATGAGCACATGTGGGAGTACTCAGTGATGAATTACTCCCTGAATAGCCAGAGATAAAAGATTTATATACCAAACTGAACAAAGGAGTTTTAAAAAGAAGAAGTTCTGGGAGGTTCTTTTAAAACCAAGAAGTTCTGGGAGGTTCTTTTGACTTTTTCTATGCTAATGGAGATGGGCAAGAATTGGCTTGTCTGCCCAGCAGCAGAATTTACAGGAAATCCCCTTTGTGTATTTTCTGCACTCTGTGCATTAGTCAGATATTGGAAGTTCAGATAAGACTTTTTCCCCCTTGCTTCTTCTTTAGTTTAAGTGTTTTTGCTTTAAAATCATCTTTATGCCAACTCGGGGCAGGGGGAAGCAGGTTGAGTGGACCCCCACATTTCATCCTCTGGAATTTTCCTTGAAGTTACATACACACACACAAACATACACACACACACACACACACACACACACACACACACACACACACACACACACAGCCAGGGAAAGCTGGGCATGGTGGCGCATGCTTATAATCCCAGTACTTGGGAGGCTGAAACAGGAGGATCACAGGTTCATGGCCAGCCTTAGCTACTTAATGAGGCCCTCTACAACTTAGTGAAACCTGTTTCAAAATAAGTAAAAAAAGACTGAGGGTGTAGCTAAGAGATAGAATGCCCCTGGGTTCAATATGTCTAGTAATACACTATACACACACATACACACACACACACACACACACACACACACACACACACACACACACACACACATAGATTGCTATGGAGAGAAGCTTGAGGTTAGAAATTATGAGTAAGAGACCTGTAAAGGGGGAAAGATCATAGACTGGCAGGAAGAACCAAAAGAGAAAAAGATTGATAGTTGGAGTCGATTACAAACATGTTTTCTGAGACTAGAGGGCAACCAGTTGAGAAGATTTCTAGATGTTGAGCTGGAAGCATCTGGAGAAGATAGAGTGAGAACATTAGTGTCACAGTGATTGTTATTACCCAGAGCAGAACATAAACGGTCATATCATAGGTATTTGGTGAACCTCTTGAATGACACAGAAGTGACACTTATTTAAGTGCTTCTTTTTTGGAAACCTATTGCGAATAGGGTTCTTTTAAGGGACTTTATAAAATAATCTGGCAATAATATCTGGAGGCTAAAAGATACTATATATGCATAATATATATACATAGACTTACACAGACCAAATAGAGACCTCATAACTTTCAAAGTAATATAATCTCACTAGTTTATATAGAGTTTTATTTTTTATATACACCCTACTTTGATTTGAATTATATTTCTGGTAGATGGAACACGTTCTTGTCTGTTCAATACAAGCTTAAACTTTTTACCAGTATTTGACGGGAGACCTATAAGCACTTTTTATTTACCCTGATACATGGTCTTGGGGAGACTCTGACTGAGCCTCAAGTGGTAGTTTTAGTTGCTGGAGAAATTTCTTTTTAAAATGTTTTTTTTGTGTGTGTGTGGGTGCATTATAATTATGCATAATGGTGGGTTTTTTTTACATGCACATGTGGTATTTATATAGAGACATAACAATATAATCAATTCCATTCCTCAGTACCTCTCTTCACCTTCCCCTCCTCCCTCCCCCAACCCCCTTCCTCTACTTATTGGTCTCCCCTCTACTTGTTTTTTCTTTTAGTTGATGCATTATAATTATACACCAAAGTGGGATCCATTATGATATATTTGTACATTTGCATAGCATAATTCAGTTGATTTCATTCCCTAGTCCCACTCCTCCTCCTTCCCCCTGGAACTCCTTTCTCTACTCTAGTGGTCTCCCTTCTATTTTCCTGAGATCCCTTTTCCTCTCTAGCTTTGGCATAAGAGAGAAAACATTCAACCCTTGACTTTCTGAGTCTGGCTTACTTCACTTTGCATGATATTCTCCATCTTCCATCCTGAGAGGCTACTTTTCAAAGACTGGGGTGAGCTAAGGAAAAGGGCACTGGGTTTTGTTAAGTGTGTGTGGGAGTGTTAATTGGCGCTTATCAGGAAGTGAAATAAATGTTTCATATTTTGTGTCAAGAGGCAGTAGGTCAAGTGAAGTAAGGAGCCTAGTTCTGGGGCTAAAAGCCAAGCCATCTTTCCTGGTGTTTGCATTTTTATTTTTTTTTTTTATTTTTTTTATTTATTTTTTTTTTTGGTACTGGGGATGGAACTCAGGGGCATTCTACCTCCGAGCTACACCCCCAGTCCTATTTTTTATTCTTTATTTTGAAACCAAGTCTCACTAAGTTGCGGAGTGCCTCACTAGGTAACTGAGGCTGGCCTCGAACCCGGATCCTCCGGTCTCAGCCTCCCGAATGCTGGGATTACAAGCGTGCGCCACCACGCCCGGCTGGTGGTGTTTGCATTTTAAAGTGTGGTTCTCAGGTCCTTAAGAAGATGTCTAAAGTGCTTGCTCTCAGGGGGCTTTCGGGTGCATGTTTGCCTATTACTTGGTTTCCTGAGGACCAACAGTGAATTCTCAGGGCAGTGTTAAGCTTTTACAAGCAGGCACTTTCAGGGTGACAGGGGTAGGAGGTAGAATAAATCACCCATCCTGAGAGCCTGCGGTTCTTACAGGTCCAGGCCGAGGGCTAGTTGTCAAGAGGGTGCAGAGGAGCTGACTGAGCAGGCGCAGACCTAGGACAACTCCTCTTTGAGTTTTTCTTCTTTCCCAGGGCAGGACAGTCTCTTTTGTTCTGATTTTTGGCAGTATCTGCAAGCATCTTGAGCAGAACAGAGGAGATTTGGAATTGATAAGAATGATGGGTGTGTGCAGGGTTACTCCTAGAGCTACATTTCTGTTTTTTGTAGAGATGTTAAGGCAAAGACAGTATTTTTAATTCGTCAAAGAACTAGGTGGCTGCCTCAATAATAACCTTAAGGGGCTAGCTTGTCCATCTAACTATGTTATTTTGAATTTGCTTCTTTATATCAGAGAAGAGATTTTTAACAGGTAGAAACCAAAAAAATTCTTAGGTTCCAGGGCTTCTGAATTTAGAGCTGCATGCCTCCGCAATGTTTTTTAGAAATCATTCAATAAAGCCTTTAGGATGTGTTGCTGCCCTCTGAGAAGTTTTGCTGTAGCCGGATTAGTCTTTGAGGGAAGGTGTCTTAATAGCTCCTATCAGTCCTGAGTATCAGCCTTTTGTAGGAAGGGAGTAGAGAGGAGGGAGCTCATGGTGGGTGTGGACTTTCATTTCTGTTCTGAATCTGATTTTGGATTTTAATTTTGTTAAGGAGGTCTTTTAGGCTAGCTATGCTACTTTTTTTGTTTCTCAAATGGATATAGGACATTTGCTTAGCAAGTGCTCTCTGAAAATACTTTTAGTTATTTTTCTAATCTAAACTGGTATTTTTTTTCCACTGTTGGGGATTGAACACAGGGTTCTGTGCATGCTAGGCAAATGCTTTGCCACTGTGCTACATCCCCATCCCCTAAAGTTGGATATTTTATTCATCACTTGGGTAGTTCAAAGTTGCAACCCTTTTCCCTTCATTGATTCCAAGGTGGTGATAAGTCTCAACTATTTTACCTTCTGTTTCAGTCAACATTCTCACTGCTGTGACCCAAAAAACTCAACAACAACAACTTAGAAGAAGGAGATTTATTTGCTCACAGTTCTGGAGATTTCAGGAGTTCAGTCTGTGTTAGGCCAGTTGAAGTCTATGGAGTTCAGGACATGGCAGGGGGAGACAGAGAGCAAGTGCTTTGCTCTTACATCACAGAGACTGGAAGCCAGGAGGGCTTATGAAGGGGGTTCATGGACACATGCACTGTCCCTAAGGTCACATCCCCAGTGAGCTCCTTCCTCCAGCAGCACCACACCTGCTTAGTCTACCACCCAGTGAATCTATTACAATGAATGTATCAACTGATGAGATTATAACCATCCTGATCCAATCATCTCACCTCTGAACAGTAGTACATGAGTTCTTCAGGGGACATTCTATATCCAAATCATAACGCCTCTGCAATGCCATATTAGAGGCCACAGTTGCCAAATACAAAATGCAAAATCTTCTATTGAAGAAAATGGGAGTCCCATAATTTCCTGTCTGTGGCTTCTTCACTAGGTAGCCAGGTGCCTGCAATCATTGTGGACATGAGTGGCTCTGTACAGGTGTCTGTCACCCCATTTTTAACTCTTGTCTCAGAAATGCCCTTTTAGTCAGTATCATAGTGGTCCTCATGTTGCTAGGCACCCCTTCCTGGTGTTCAATGCCCAATGCCCAGGTCCTGCTAACCTGCCTGGTGCATATCTCTATAGAATCCTCTCTGGTTATAGTTCATTATATCATTTCTTAAAAAACTGTTCCTTCAAGATATCTTTTTTTTTTTCTTTTTTTGTGGTGCTGGGGATTGAACCCAGGGACATTCTACCTCAGAGCTACACCTCCAGTCCTATTTTTTATTCTTTTTTTTTTTTTTTTTGCGGTACTGGGAATTGAACTCAGGGGCATTCTACCTCCAAGCTATACCCCCAGCCCTATTTTTTATTCTTTATTTTGAAACCAAGTCTCACTAAGTTGTGGAGTGCCTCACTAGGTAGCTGAGGCTGGCCGCGAACCCGGATCCTCTGGTCTCAGCCTCCCGAATGCTGGGATTACAAGCGTGCGCCACCACGCCCGGCCTATTTTTTATTCTTTATTTTGAAACAGGGTTTCACTAAATTGCAGAGGGCCTCACTAAGTAGCTGAGGCTGGCTGTGAACTCAGATCCTCCGGTCTCAGCCTCCCAAGTACTGGGATTACAAGTATGCACAACCATGCCCAGCTTCCTTCGAGATATCTGCGTTAAACAATGGGGCTCCCCAAATGTCCCATACTTCTCCATAGCAAAGTTGTAACTGGCATCCTTCCCATCTTTAGAGGTGCTGGATACTGTCCTTATCCAGACTTTCTTGCCCATGGTTCACCCCATGAATTCCAGATCATCCGGTACTCAGTCCCATCACTGATACCACCCAGCCACATGACATGGTTTATGTAGGCCTTGGCACAGTATTGGGCACAGATGCCTGTGGTGTCATCAGCCATCCGTTCTGTTGTCATCATACTTATGGGGACAGTCAAAATATGGTGTTAGTTAGGCTTCCTTGTCTCCTTCTGGTGAAGGCCACTGTGATATGAAAAACAACTAAGCATGTCTGAAGATAGCATAATGCCTTATGTAACTCTTTTTCCCTGGCTAGCTGCCACTTTTGTTCTGCTTTGATATATAAATTGGGCTTAGACTGTTCAGTGCGGAGAAGTCTCCACGTGGAGCTGTCTTGTACTTAGCCGGCCGCCACTGGGTATAGAGGTGGAGGCCTCTTGTGTTCAGCCTGCTGCACCTAAAATAAAGGAATGTCTCACCTCCCTCAATATCTCACTACTTCTTCAAATGAACCCATCCAACCTGCAACTTTTCAGCTGTGGTCGGTTATATGGTACTGCAGCTGATAAGACCACTTGTGTAGATTCTTGCTATCATTTTCTCCTTCCCGGAGAGGGAGCTGTAGTCACCCACTTTCCAGAAGTTGTGGTTCTGGATGGCATGGTGCTCTTTGAATTCAGTGCATGCCCACACTGGTTAAATGCATTTCACTCCTTGTCCTTAGCCTGGTAGTTAGTGCAGGACTCACTGGGGATGCCAAGCTGGTGGGCATACTCAAACTCTAGGAGTTTGTGGCCATACTGGTGGGTGTACTCAAACTCTAGGAGTTTGTGGCCATACTGGTGGGTGTACTCAAACTCTTAAGAGCTTGTGGCCTCCGTCACAAGAGTCCGCATTGTTGCACATCAGCCGAGCAGAGGGCCACCCAGCCTTCCTCTTGATGTTGATCAGATGTGCCATGGTGCTACTGCTGGTGTGTTCCCAGCAGGAGCCACAGGACCAGGGAATATGCTGGTTCCTGGTAATGCCGGCATAGTTGACACCATCTACATCATGCCAATTCTAGCTCTTTGGCAGATCCAATAGAGACAGGCACTTGTGAGGCCCAGGATATGTTCTGTACCCCAACTGCAACAGCTTGGTGGGGTAGTAGAGGCAAGCCTGTGGAGTGCCTGCCAGCTGCAAGAGCAGCAGGAGCAGCAGCAACAGCTACACTCCTTTGGATAATGCTCCCCCCCCCAGCTCCTCCCAGGTTCTAAATCCCATGCTGGCTCCACATTCCTGTGCTGGCCTCTGGCCCAGACATTTCCATGTCCCAGCCTTACCCCTAAAAACCCTTTTGAATAGAACAGTTTTTCCAAATAAAACAATCTACAATCTGGCCATTGACAATTTAGAATCTCCAATGGTATACCTGTTCCAAATGCAATTCAAAACCAAGAGGCTTTTATATGGCTTAACCGTGAAATGTATGGCCAAATGAACCTCAGTAATGATATATTCCAGGATCTCAGCATTGTTAGTGTTAGCTTTTTGGAGTCTGTGTTTGCAATTAGCAGCAACAACAAAAATCTCAGAAATAAATTCACTTTCTGAAAATAGTCATCTGGGATTTTGATCAATATGATACCAAATAGATATTTGAATTTTAAAACTAGTTTTTTGAGGTTTTAATATGAATTTTTGGAATAAACTAGGATTCTACATAAAGTAGTTAAACATTTAAAATTGGATTCATTTGGCATAAAGTGTATCTCAGTGATAGAGCAGGTCCTGGATTCAATCCCCAGGACTAGGAGTGGGGGAGAAAAAAATGGAATTTTATGTAAAATAAAATGATTTCCCAAAAATCTTATTTACATGGTAATGACTCAGGACCAGTCAACAATCCATCCTTTATTACTTTTATGCTCGTAAGAGGAATATAGGATCTTTAAGATCAGGATTAAAACAACCTAAACTTGTAAATTCATAGTTTAAATTTTTTTTCCTCTTCTAGGAAAAAAATATACTATCTGAATCAGTAAAGAATGTATCTTTTTTTTTTTTTTTAACTCTTGGATTCGGCCAGCCTTAGAACAGTCTTAGGAAAAAAATTGGGCAGAATATGCAGCATAGAGAAAAATAGCCCTCTGCACCACTATATTTTCTGTAAAGAAAAATCTGCACTAAGAAGTGTATAGTAGTAGGAAACTGCATTCTTCTGAGCACAGGTATATCTGCCAGATTGTAATGGGTTTGTTAAATTTTAGAAATAATGCTTCAATGGTAAGCTATCAGTAATACATATTTGGAATGGTAAGCTATCAGTAATACATATTTGGAATTGTAATTCATGTGTGACTTGAAAAGTCTTTAGTAGAACAGTTCGAATTTAACCTGTCATCAATATGTCAACCTATTTGTAACTGTTTTTTCCTTTCCGTTACTGATGTATCCTAATGGTGATTTGTAGATTCTTATAAATCTCACCCTGAAGATTCTTGGCCCAGGACTCAGATTTGAATGGGATATATGCATTTTTTAGGAAGCCTTTGAATATAACGAGTGTATTTTGCTTTCTTCCCCTGTGGCTGTGAAACTCCCACCAGGTTGGTGGATACTGGGATAAGTCCTGTAGCACAGTGACTCAGCTGAAGGAAGGGCTCAACCGGATCCTCTGCCTGATTCCCTACAATGTGATCAACCAATCGGTGTGGGAGTGTATTATGCCAGAATGGCTGGAAGCCATCAGAACAGAAGTCCCAGATAATCAGTTAAAGGAATTCAGGGAAGTATTAAGGTGGGTAAGTAGTTTAATGCAGTCACTGGAATTGTAATGCTACCTAACCTCCATTGAGCATGCAGTACATAACAGGCACTCTGCTAAGCATTTATGTGATTTCCTTTACTTTGTAACAGCCCTATAGAGAACTGTGAAGCCCCCAAATGAAATAGGTATTATAAAGTGAGCTAAGATGATTTGAAATTGTTCAGAAAAGATTTTGTTCTTGTGGAATAAAATATATACACCGTATTGTTTGCTTATTTTCAAATATGTTTGCTTGGGCTGTACTGGGAAAGTGCCAAGGAAAAACATTTTTAGATTCTGGGGAGCAACTCCAGTTCCTTAGAAATGCATTTTCTTCTGTTAAGTCAGCTATGACTATGAACATTAATGTTATTACAACCATATGAATTATTTATTTGTATTTTAATGATGTAAACTATTCTCTTAGAGTAAAATGAGATAGAACACAAATTAATCTAATGGGTTTGACACTGCAAATAGGGTCTAGTCAGAAATAGTTTGGTGGCGTCAGTGAACCCTGATATATGCCCGTTGGTCATTTGCTTTTGTTGCTCTGCTTTTCAGCAAAATGTTTGACATTGAGCTCTGTCCTCTGCCTTTTTCAATGGAAGAGATGTTTGGCTTTATCAGTTGTCGGTTTACAGGCTATCCCTCCTCTGTGCAGGAACAAGCTTTACTGTGGCTTCATGTAAGTCAATGGCACTTATGATCATTTTGGGAAATAGAGTTTAGCCAATGAGCTTTGGAGCCCTAGGTAGAGAGCTGGGGAGTGTTTGCCAAGGGTTGTTGTAGACTAATCATATGTAGCTGTAGTTGTGGTTAACAGATATCAATTTATGATATAATATTACTGAATTCATAGTGATTTTTCATCCTTATATATTACTAGATTTCTGGGATTCTGAGAAATCATTATCAAACAGGTCCCTTACTTGGAAAGGTTGAGAACTACTGATTTAGGAAGTGGTTCATGCTGTTCCCTCAGTCTAGAATTACTTTCTTTTCTGTCTCCATTTGTGAGCTCCAACTTAGCTTTTAAAATCTGACTCAAATGTGATCTTCTGTGAAGTTTTCTGTTGCTTCACACCCCTATCTTCTTATGAAAATCATTTTTCTTTCCTCCAGTATCCATGCAGCTTGTCTGTGAATTCTATTCTTTATGGTTCACAGTTTTTGTTTGTTTGTTTGTGTTTTTGTTTTTCCCCCTGCTTACAAACTCCTTAAGTTTAGGGACTAGGTCTTGTTTCTGAATTTACAACCCTCTTCATCTTTTCCTCTATAATTTGGACAGGCATTGTATTTAGTAAATGTTCAATTTTTTTAAATTAAATTGAATACCTGACATGAAGTTTGGGCAGTTTCAGAAAATACGAACAAATTTAATACATTTTTGTGTTGTGCATGTGATCCTACAAATATTTCAGGTTGTAGAAAGGCCTTTCTGGGTTCTAAATTAAAGAACAATATTTTCCCCCTCAAATTGATGAAGAGTAAAGGGACCGTTTTCTTTAAAAAAATCACCTCTGGGATTCAGAATTTTAATTTTTTTGTCCTCCAATAGATTTCAGTAAGATAGCTCTTATTCTGGGAAAGCTAGTCTTTGTATAGACGGCTTGATGTCACCTCATACTCAGTCACATACCTCTTAGGCTGATCCTGTGGGAATGAACAAGCAGGTCTGGAAACTCCTGTCCCCACCAGAGCTAGGGCAGTCAAGTTCACAGGTTCTATGGACTGGGCTTTGGTTCAGCTTTGCTGTGAAGGCCGAGAGCTACAGTTGAAGTTTTCACCATTTGAAGAACAGACTGGACAGTAAATAGTGGTTGGAGTTGACTCATGTATTAATTGGAAAATTTTACAAAGCTCCCAAGGGCTGGGCACTATAATAGGCACTGGGATAAAAATGGGATAAGTAATGATCCTTTCCTCATACTTCCTTTCTTCAAGTGGCTTATGGTGGGAAGAATAATATCAGATAATTAAATAGAGCAAAAAGTGGTAATTGCTCTAATAAAGTTATACAGAAAGTTCTGAGAAAGCAGAGAAGAGGGGTGGAAGACATTGATTTCCAGAAAATTCATTATAAATAAAATGACTTGATTTTAGTCCAGAAGGATACAAGCTTTTACGAGACAACAAAGTTTGATGGGGCATTCAGATTAGAGGGGGGATAGAGTGGAGGAAATAGTCAGGAGAAAGGTGTGAGCTGAGGGTTTGTGAGCACAACATCAAGATTTAGAAGTTTTAATGGAAAGAATGTGGCAGCTTACTGGATATTGGGGTTGGGAAAATGAAAAGTTCAAAGATAACATTGATTTTTCTTGGTGCAAAAATTTGAGGGTGACTGTGCTGACAGTCAGAATACATGTAAGGTTAAATGCTCTCATGTTTAATTGTTTGCTTTGGGAAAAAATGCTAAATGTAGTTTTCTGAGTTTTAAAGTTTACCTGCTCTTTGGGGGGATATTTGCCTTTTTTTTCTCCAGGTGTTATCGGAGTTAGATATCATGGTTCCACTTCAACTCTTAATAAGTATGTTTTCTGATGGAGTTAATTCTGTCAAAGAATTGGCAAATCAAAGAAAATCAAGAGTGAGTGAACTGGCAGGGAACCTTGCAGCTCGAAGGGTAATTATTGTCATGACTCTTTTCACCTTACTTGTTAAGATTTTGAAAACATGTTTCAGTATAAGAAATCTCTCTGAAAATAATTTTTATTACATCTAATTGAATTAACAATTTAAGTACATTAAATTAGAAGACATGTATCTCAGATAGGTTTGGTACAGTCTGTAACCAGTTGTTGAGTTTTTATTTTCAAATTTTAGTTCTCTCACCATTTATGAAAGAAAAAAAAAAAGAATAGCTTTTTTTTGTACTATCCCTCCACCCTTTCTTGGAGGATCCCTTGGTGAATACGAATTCTTTATGAGCTACTGGGCAGCTCATGCTTCACTTTGGGAACGAGGAATTTGGATGCCCCCCCCCCCCCTCCACACACACACTATGTTTTGGGAAGACATAGTCAATGGTGGCGACTCTAAGTGATGGCTATCACTATGATCCAGCTGCACTTGTTTTACTGGCCTTCTGCACCTCTTGGGATGAGAAGCGTACGAAGGCTGTTGGAAATTTTTAGTAATGTTCCTATGGAAGACTCGATGGAGTTTGTGTTGATGTAGGGACATTCTCAGACCACAAGCAATTTTAGAGAGGTTGACTCTGATCTGAAGGCTGGCAAGGCAAGGACTGTTCTCAACTCTCCTCATCAAGTCTCTCCACAGAATTCCCCCAGCCATTCCTCCTGACATCTAGGTATTAGAATCCCTAATGTGACCATGGGATCAGAGTTTGTATCCAGTACTTAAAAAAAAAAAAAAAATCACTTCTTTCTCTTCTGCCTAATGGGAACTAGCTGCCAACCACTTAATTTTATTTCTTTCTTCTGTAACCTTTTAAATGGCATTACTTTATGTAGCACTTTATTCTGTGCAAAATGTTCACAATAAACAGTACCACAGAGTTGTGCGAAGCAAGCAGGGAAGAACCCATTATCCTCATTTTATAGCGACTTCACCTGATCCTTGGTGAAGTGAAGTGACTCCCCACAAATAACACTATAAATATTCTGGTATTCTGGTTCTTAATGGGGTGCTCTTCCCCTTTGCCTTAAAATGATGGGTGTGGAGCTTTCTAGTTACTAGAAAGAACTTTATGAGAGAAAATGTGTTTTGAGAAGGATACGCAGATATATCAGTCAGGACCCTGATACAGAATTTATCCCAGATAGTTAAAATGAAGGGACATGAATAAGGGTTGATGAAACACCCAGAGTTCAGTGACAGTCCAGGAGGAAGTCACTATACCCCTAGGAATGAAGGAACAGGGAAGAGAGCCTCTGGAGGCAAGTAGGAGCTGAAGCTGCAAAGCAGGGCTGGCGGGAGAAGCTGTGGAGTGACAGAGGTGTTCTCAGAGAGGTGGCACCAAGCAGGCACAGATGGTGGGAAATACTCCTGCCCTTGCTGCTCCAGCTCCAGGTCCTCTGCTGGTGCTTCTATTGACCGAACTCAGCTGCCGGCCAAGCGCCAAGGAACCAGGGAGACTCTGTCCACAGCATCCTTGGGGAAAGAGGGGACAGAGGAGGGCAGTGAGTGCCTGGGGGAGGGTCTTGAGTGGGCAGATGGAAATGGAGAATAACCAGTACAATAGGTTTGACCTATATTATTTTCTCATGAGGGTTTAATCATTATAATCCCCAGAAGCCATTCTTTAGCTAGTCATATAGATCTGACAGTTTGTGCTTATGATTCTAAATTTTATCTTGCAATATTTTACTCATATAATTTCTCACTTTTTCGGGTTATGTTTTTTTATTAGATTCAGATATTCTAGCCTAATTGGGAATGTTTGATGGGAAGAAAAATATAATGGCAAATGTCATCGTTCTTCAGGGTGCTGATGTGTCATTCCCTGATGATTCGTCTAAATGTTTGAATGGTTTTATTTGTTATTTTATATTTTGAGAGGATCCCTATTATTTGGAAGTACTAAGACCATTGAGTAATGTCAAAGAAAATACTGTCCATAGAGTCCCTAAATATTTTATACAGCCATTTGAGCTTCTGTGCACTCATTTATGTGTTGATATTCTTTTTTGTAGGTGAGTGTTGCCTCTGATCCTGGTCGACGAGTTCAGCACAATATGCTGAGTCCATTTCATAGTCCTTTCCAGAGTCCATTTCGGAGTCCTATGCGTAGTCCATTCCGTAGCCCTTTCAAGAATTTCGGACACCCAGGAGGAAGGACTATTGACTTTGACTGTGAAGATGATGAAATGAATCTAAATTGTTTCATCCTCATGTTTGATCTTCTCCTGAAGCAGGTAGCTGAAGCATGAGCTTCCTTTAGTTCAGAGGTGAAGAATGGGAGAAAGTGTTGTATAGTTATTCTGTGTGTTGCACATCTTCATGCTTACTGAAATGATTCAGCATCACTCAGACATTTTGAAAATTCCTTTGAGAATTGCCCAAAGAGTCTGAAAAGCCACTGCTGTGAATACCTGCAATGATGTTGACATATGAGAATGGTTTGAAATAAAATAAAAAAGAGT
Organism: Graphiurus murinus; assembly: GCA_004027655.1. NCBI lineage: Eukaryota > Metazoa > Chordata > Mammalia > Rodentia > Gliridae > Graphiurus > Graphiurus murinus. The sequence goes on along the minus strand of PVLC010001293.1, from coordinate 105,376 downwards.
AGTTCCCATAGACAGGTAGGTTGTCCTGACTACTGGATGATAATTTTCTAATTCCATCATTTTTATAAAATATTAGCTGATATTCTACTAAAGGAACAATTTTTCTTACTCCCCTTTATGTATTTCTTTACCTGTATACTTATTCCTGTATGTGCACATGGATTCTTTTATTTAGTGTGTTATCATCTAACTGTGATTATTTATTTTGTTGCTCATATTGTTCCCTCTTTGGCCCATGGGAGTCTCTTCAAACTGGCCTGTGTTCTTTTGACAGTGTACATCCTTCTTTGAACATTTCCTTAATTTCTGGCATGGTGAGATATTCCAGGCTCATTTTATATTTTCCTTGTCCCAGCTCTGAAATTGGCCATTTCTCCAGGGAGCCCTGGTTCCTTTTAGTGGATAATGACATTTAGAAACCAAGATCTGAACAGTAGGTGAGGAGTAGCATTTTAAAAATGTATAAAATTTCACAAAATGACGAGTATAAAAACAACTCTCTTTTCAATGTCACACATGATTTTTAAAATAATTCACATCACTTTGTCTTATTTTTGTATTCTTTTTAGAAGACTCCTTGGAAAGCAATATATAGTTATGATTTTGAAGCCTATATCATTTTTAAATAATTTAATATCGCTATCAGTAGTGAAAAATCACCTCCAAGTAGTGTGCTGATGAAATATTGGACAAAAGGATCAAACTCCTTCTTCTTCCTTTTTTTTTTTTTTTTGTCCTTTTTCTAATGTCTTTCAGATGGAGTTACAAGATGATGGAATTACGATGGGTTTAGAGCACAGCTTGTCTAAGGACATTATTTCTATTATAAACAATGTCTTCCAGGCCCCCTGGGGGGGTTCCCACACCTGCCAGAAGAAGGAGAAAGCAATCGAGTGTAACTTATGTCAGTCTAGTATCCTCTGTTATCAGCTTGCCTGTGAACTCCTGGAGAGACTAGCTCCCAAAGAGGAAAGCCGGCTGGTGGTAAGCAGTTGAAGAACTGGGATGACTCAAGTATCGTAGTCATGAAAACAGCAGTCGCTGGTGCAATGGGGTCTTCTTCAGTATTATCTGATGCTCCATGCTGGGTTATATTCGAGACTGTGTTAAAAGAAAGTTTTCCTGTTGCTTCCACCAACTTAGGCTCCTGGAAGAGGAGAGATGATGGAGTCACATTATACAGAATTCTATTAAGTGGCATGAAAACTGTATCAATGGAGTTGATACAGTTTTCATGAATACGCAGCATTATTGGTGGTCTTGAAAGGCCCTTCATGAAGTTATTTTACAAAATTTAATGAATATAATAGAATATACAATCAAATATTAAGTAGATGGTATCTGGAGACTGTTCAGGATTACTTGGTAAAAGTCACTGACTTCATTGGCAGTCAACAAAATCTTCACTACTTTTTCTGGTTACTTTCATTTTCTGTTTTCCAAGAAGATTGTCAGAAGAAGAAACAGTTAATACATGTCATAACTTTAGCTCTTCTGTGCATTAGCAATTTTCTGTTGAGTCTATTTTTAATCTAAGATGTACACAACACCAAAATACCCTTATACTATTATAGGTAGATGAACCTGAATTATTTGAGCCAGCACTTGGCATCTTATCTTTTTCTTCTATGTTTGTTTAGTGTAGAAAGAGATTTCTTTTTTTAAAAAATAAAACAACTTTTTGAAGTATATCATACAAGAAATAGTTTCTTCACTTTCAGCCCATTTAATTCATTAGTCCTACCTGTCTCAGCGTTATATCCCTGCAGTGTGTCTTTTAGCATATTTCTGATACTCACTAGAGAACAGTCACATCTCTCCTCTTCTTCACTGCCCAGCCTCTGGCACCTGTCATCCTACACTCTGCTACTGTGAGTTTTAGCTTTCACATGTAAGTGAGAACATGCAGTATTTGGCTTTCTGTGCCTGGCATTATGTCTTCAGGTTCATCAGTGTGAAATTTGGAAATATATAATAAAATAGTACTTAAAAAATCAAACCAAACCAAAACAAGACCAGTTGCAAAAACAAATCATGAGAAAATAGAAACTGAAGTCAAGAAACTTAGATGAGTCTGGTCAGGAAGATGTTTCAGTGAGTGGAAAACCAGAAGACAGTATGGTGAGCATTATGATCAAGGGGTAAACAAGGCAGCTATGTGGGTCCAGAAAAGGACAGTGAATCTAGCTTAAGGTTGTGATGGGGTCAGGAAAGTCTCCTTGGGGAAGATGAGACCAGAGCATATATCTAAAGGAGGAGTGGAGCTAATGAAAAGAAGATGGTTGAAGAACTTCTGAGACCCAGACAACTGCCTAAGTGACATATATCTTTTAATCCATAAATACATCAGTTGCATGAATTAATCCACTCATCAGGACAGAGCCCTGATTACATCTAAAGGTCTTCTTGTCTTACCTCTTAATATCTCACCTTGGAGATTACATTTCAACATGTGTTTTGGAGGAGGGGGTGGGAAACATATGCAAACCATAGCAGATGCCTTGTATATCCAAGTAGCGATGTCACACATCCTTGGATATAGGTTGCTGAGAGTCTTACTGTGTGGCTGAGGCTGTCCTTGAACTTGTGATCCCCCTGGCTCAGCCTCCCAAGTACTGGGATTCTAGGCGTGCACCGCGATGTCCTGCTTGGATCTGATTCTTAAGAGAAAGATTGGAAAGATAAATGCTTGGAACCATGTGCATATTGTAGTAGGATGTATGAAGTGAGAAGGGAAGAGGGTTAAGGTTGTATTTATAAATAAATACCAACTCTTATAAAGGAAAAATAAATTGAGAGGAGGCCAGAGATGCAAGAGAAAAACGGAATGAGAGTAGTAACACAGAAACTAAGGTAGGAGATAGTTTAGAAAAGGAGGGATTAATCATCAGGCTAAATTTCGGGGAAAAGAAGAAGAAAAGACTTTTTAGTACCTGAAATTAGGGGGTCCTTGGTGCCCTTCAGGGTAGTGATAACCAGGGACTGAAGGCAGATCCCTGTAGTTTATAGTTTGGGAATAGAATCAGCTAAGGAACTGTCTGCCTGGAGCATAGACTTCTCTTTCAAGGAGGGAATGAGGGGCAAAAAGGCTGGAGGAGAAGTCTTGTGTTCCCTTTGCCTGGCCCCAGCAGGCTTTCCATAGTGTGCCACTTTTGACATTATCTCATGAAACAAGGAGAGGAATTAGTATAAATGTGGAGAAGTTGGGCCACCTAAACAGTCCCCAGTATGCACGATGCCTTTGACATGTGTCATGTGCTTAAAATAAATTTGGAGATGAAGCTAAATGATTGTTTTCCTCTCAAGTTTCATGGGAGACATAACTCATCAATAAAGGACTCTGTCTTAGAAACATGTGGTCTCCACAGTGTGCACTAGGCATCTTGACTGTTCTGTCCTCCTCCTGGACAGGTAGAAGACAAAAGAGTGGGCAAGGACCTGCAGAATGGGCTGGCAGGAGGCGTAGGCTGGTTTGCAAGACAGGTAGCACCAGTCTCTGCCGCTTTGGAGGGCAGTATCTGAAATGTGGGTGACCAGCTGTATGTAGAAACCTCAGTATGCCACTGGCCACATTCCAGTGGATCAAACTGTGTGAAACTCAGTTTACAATTTGACTGGGTATCTTGTTTATGGGTAGTCTGGGAACAAGGCCAACTTCAGTAGGACTGTAAGGTTGACAAAGGTATTTTTCAGAGCCCTGACAGCTACTCTTTTAGCATTGGTTTCTTTCTTCCTCATGTCTGCTTTATCCCACCAGTCTTGGTTTCCTGTTTGCTTTGAGCTGGCTGTCAAATAAGTCATGAAAAGAAATGTTTACTGGTTTAAGTATTAGCTATGAGGATAATTTAAAAAGAGTATATTTAAAGATGAGACCTGAAAGAAAGAAAAAAAGATAAGCTGGGTGCAGTGCCATGCCTATAATCACCATACTTGGGAGGCTGAGACAGGAGGATTGTGGATTCGAGGCTAGCTCACAGTAACTTAGCAAGATCCTGTTTCAAAATAGAAAATGAAGAGGGCTGGGGGTGTAGTTCAGTTGTAGAATGCTCTTGGGTTCAATCCCTAGTACCCATCCCCACACACAGGTAGGTTAGAAGAATAACCAGAACTCAGATATTTAAAATGGTAGCCATACCCAGAGTTCTTTTAAAAAAAAATCTCTTTTCCCACTTTTGCAGCTTATTATATATATGTAAAATGATACATATATTCACATTGTTGTGCAACTAATCTCTAGGACTTTTTCATCTTGCAAAACTGAAACCCTATAATTATTAAACAATAATACCCCACATCTCTCCCCACCCAGAACCCCTAACAACCACCATTCTACTGTATCTACAGTATACGTTGTACATTATATAAGTGAAATTGTATAGGATGTGTCTTTTGTGAGTTTATTTCACTTAGCATAGTGTTCTCCAGGTTCTTTCATGTTTTAGCACTTGTCAGAATTACCTTTCTTTTTAAGCTTAGTAATATTCCACTGTATGGATAGACCACATTTTGTCAATCCATCTGTCTGTTGATGGACACTTATATTGCCCTACTTTGCTCTCTTTAACTCACATGTTATACCAACTTCTTGCTCTTAGAAATTTGACTTGCCTTGACAACCAGCATTTGCATTTGAATATGTACCTCAGGGAACCTCTTACTATTCCCTTCTGAGTAAATTCTGTTATTGAAAACAAAATGTATGTGGGTGGGAGTTCCTTGGTAAATGGGCTACTGATTTGGAGGATTAAGGCAGAGGAAGGAGCGCAGCTTAGGTAGGTCCAACAATGTTTCACAAATTTTCCTTATTTATTTCAAGTGAAACCAGATGTTTCAGCAACAGTTGCTACAGATCTCTGAGCATTATGGTAGCAAGCTCAGGGTCCTCAGAGGTGAGGTGGCTTTGCCCTCCTTGCTCAGCACAGGGCTGGAAAGAACAGGCCCCGATGCATCTTCATTGACCAAAGCATTCTTTACAACCCTCAAGGGCTGCTCATCTGTCTGCTTGTTGTATTTGTTTCAGGAGCCCACAGACAGCCTTGAGGATAGTCTCCTTTCTTCCAGACCTGAGTTCATTATAGGTCCTGAAGGAGAGGAGGAGGAAAACCCAGCTGCCAAGCACGGGGAGAACCCAGGCAATCGCACCGTGCCCACGGAACATGCTGGTAAGTGAACTGGCTGGTGTGGAGCACGTGGTGTGCACATTCCAGTTTGCACAGGGTCTAATGTGCAGATCCTTGGTTACTATGGCCTTGGACAAATTCAGATTCAGCTTCCTGGGTGTAGACTTGTGCAGAAGATACCATTTCCCACTAGATTCTGAAGTGAACAGGTCCATTGTGGCTCCAGTGCAATGCAGTTCCCCTGAACATATTTCTGGCAGTAGGAGCTGGGCATCAATACAAACTTATCATGTTAGTAAAAAATGCTAGCACAACCCCTGCATGATACATTGCATTCTCTGTGCAGAACTAGCCCCGAACTGAGACTGAAAGGCTGAGGTGGGTGAGGGGGATGACAGTCTCAACAGATACTCAGGTATGCTGCCAAAGCAAAATGATTTCAGATAGAGGCAACAGAACTCTCATCCATGCAGCTTCTGCACACTAAGGGCTTGTTCAGGACCCTGGACAGTGCATCTTGCCTAGTGCGGCAGGTTGTGCTCCAAGGCTGGCTGGCTTGGCTCCTAATCAGAAGGATGACTTCTTTCTAATTCACTTAAAGTCTCCGGGTGGGTGAACTGGGGACAGCAAGATGACAGGCAGGCTCAGGAACTATTCCTTAACTCCTCACACTCTGAAGGAGTTTAGAGAGTCAGGATGTGATTCCATGTGCCTCTGGGAAAGCTCGATTTCTAGATCTGGATGGTGCTGCGCCGGGAATTTGTATAGGACCTGGAACAAATTTGGGCAACTTTAAGAAATCTTCCTGCTCCCACTCTCCTGAACTGTTGGGCTGTCTTAACCCTGGGAGGCCGCTCCAGAATCAGACAATATGGTATTCACATCATTGTTCAGTGAACAACAAGCATTGTTAGGGGATGTTTTGTGTTGTTTGCTACAGCTGCTATGTGTGTTATTTAGACAAAGGTAACTACATCGTTACTACAAAATTCTTGGTCACAACTACCTGGTCCTACATTGATCATATATATGAACAACACATTATGACTATCTCAGCTCACATTATTTGAAACCTCTAAACTTAGAAGGAACACTTAAGATGATCCATTTCATTGGTTTTTGAAGTATACTTCTTGGAGCTACAAAGGCTTGGTGTCACTTCCTTTGGGACTTCCTTTATTGGGGTGACAATTGGTGGGAAGATGAGGGGAAATGTTAAAGATGCAGGCTGTCTGCCCAGCTTCTGCCATATTACTCCAACTTGCTTTATTCCATACACTGGAGTTCTAAATAAAATTTGCGTTAAACAAAGTGTCCTTCAGAAAAGAAGGTTGAAATCTACTAACCTAGTTTACTTTGAAGATGAAAAAATAAATCCCAGATGGGTTAAATGACTTGCTCATGGTCATGTAGCTCCTACGATTCATTTGCCTTTCCATAAGTGCCTCCAAAACTGTGCTGCAGCATCGGGATCATCCCAAGATTGGAAATACAAGCAAAATAAATGAACTCCACTCTCTACCTCCAACTCTGGATATATCCGAGGTGGGGGTCTTGGAATTAGAAATCTAAATATTGCACAGTTAGTAGTAGCATGAGTTGGGACTAGAACCCAGGTCTCCTGCTTTACTCAGAATTAATGACCTTGCTTTAGGGTATAGCTGCTGAGGCCCAGGCCCAGAGTTTCACTTCTACCAGGCTTTATGCCTAAGGGAAGCAAAGACTTCACTTATGATCCACCAACCTATATTCTTTCTATATATTTTTAAACCAAAGACAGCAAGCACATAAATAATTAATTGTATGTAATATTTTATATGAACAATGGTCAAAATTAACCAACTAAAGAAAAATTACAGGTGTCCCTCAATATCCTCAGGGAACTGGTTCTAGGACACAGCCCCTCCCTGAACAGACACCAAAATCTGCAGATGCTCAAGGGCCTTATATAAAATTGTGTAGTATTTGTGTATATAACCTAACCATATCTTCTCATATACTTTATCTCTAGTTACTTATAATACTTAATATGATACAAATACCATTCAAATATTTGTTATGCTGTATGGTTTATAGACTAATGATGAGAAGAAGTCTGTATATGTGCAGTACAGACACAATTTTTTTTTCTCCAAATATTTTTGAGCCTTGGTTGGTTGAATCTGCAAATGTGGAACCTGTGGATAAAGAGGGTCAACTGTAGTCTTTTCATTGCTCAATTACTATAAACTTCATTTTTATAAACATTTGCTCTATTTTCCCTCAGACACTGCTGCAGGCCCTTATCACAGTTTTGGCCCATTTTCCTTCTTTTTCTCCCTGCTGTCTTGCATAGTTATAGACTGTCTCTTTGGAAGCCCCTGGTAATTTTCTTCCAGATCCAGTGTTCCCTGCTGCTCTCAGCCTAGGGGATGCTTCAGCTCTGTGGGCCTTCAGGCAGTGATGCTCAGTTCTCATCAGGGGACCAGGGGCACTCCATTAACATGTTCAGTGGTTGCCATTTCATTTGAGATAATCTACCTTTTCTGCATTTTGTGGCCTGGCACGTGTTTCTTACAGCGGGCATATACATCCACCCCTAATATATTTTATATATATATATATACATATAATATACATATATAATGTTCTACCCCTAACATATTTTATATATATGTATATTTAATAGTAAGCAAAATAGAGAACTGCTGATAAGTATTTAAAATATTGCTGAATAAAAGATTTGCAATATATTACTTAATAGGTCGGCCAAGAAGATTTGATTCCCATTGACTCTCATCCTAGGAATTGCCAATACTTACACTTGGCACCTTATTTAAGACACTTTACATTTTACACTAGTTTCTACATCTGGCTAAATTGTGGAATCTTTTCCCTAGCATACTTCTATGTACACTATGCTGCCACTGCCCACCATGGGGGCGAAGGGTTTGGAGATCTTCAGAAGAAAATAAAACCATGAGTGGTGTTCCCATCTGAATATTTTTTTCAAAATGCCCCCATTTTGTGATAGCGTGTGGGATAAACCCCTCCTTATGTGTGAATTGACTTGCACATCTCTCTGTGGTACCTGCTTATCTCCCTTTCAGTTGGGGAAGGATGCCTAGCCTGCTCCAGGTCTCTGCCAGGAGCAGTAGAACTTGTAGCTGACAGGCTTTGCTGGGGTAGCTCAGGGAGCCAAAGACATCGGAATGCCTGATGGACCACAAGGTGAAAAATGGAGACTAAAATTTAGATTTCCTGCATTAGACTCATAGAAGGGTTATATACTAGTGCCAAGAACAATTTAAGATGTTACACAAATACTTTTAATATATTCTCTGTTTTGTGGCTCCTCTTGGTTTCATGGTCTTGATCAATTGGTGAATGGAGGGGGGAAGAGGAGTTAGGTTAACCTTTGTGTAATTATTTCTTCACAGCAGTAAAGAATGATACTGAAAGAAAATTTTGCTACCAACAGCTTCCAGTAACATTGAGACTAATATATACAATTTTCCAGGTACATTTTATGAATTATTTGAATGTTTGGCTTGGTAAGAATGCTGTTTGGGAAAACCCAGTGACCATATGGTTCTTTGCGTAGGAAATGGCTAAATTTGAAGAGCCAGACATTCTTTTTAACATGCTAAATTGCCTGAAGATTCTCTGTCTGCATGGAGAGTGTCTGTACATTGCCAGAAAGGATCATCCCCAATTTTTAGCCTACATTCAGGACCATATGTTGATTGCAAGGTATGTCTTACTAATGTCTTATTTTATTTGTTCACATTTTAGAATAAAGTTAGAATTAAGATTTACTAGCTCATTTGGATTATTTTTCTCAGACAGGATAACCTAATTGCCTATGGGAACTACTTTTACTTCTTTTTTTTTTTTTATTCGTGCGTTGTAAGCATACATCTTTGTTAGGTACAAATTAATAACGACATATGTGCCCACATTTCTTATTTGACCCCTTCCCTAGGTTCCCACCCCGCTCTCTCGCCCTCCCTCCATCTCAGTTTGGTTTAGTGAGTAACCTTGA
>PVLC010001293.1:77013-96132 GCA_004027655.1 Graphiurus murinus | reverse complement strand
TTCCCTGCAAAGAACATGATTTTGTTCTTCTTTATGGCTGAGTAAAATTCCATTGTGTACATGTCCCATACTTTTGTAATCCATTCATCTGTTGATGGACATCTTGGCTGCTTCCATAGTTTGGCTATTGTGAATTGTGCAGCTATAAACATAGATACACGTGCGTTGGTCTGGTAGTTTGGTTTCCATTCTTTTGGGTAGATACCCAGAAGTGGTATTGCTGGATCATATGGTAGGTTCATTCCCATTCGTCTGAGGATCCTCTATACTGTTTTCCAAAGTGGTTGCACTAGTTTGCAGTCCCACCAACAATGTATTAGTGTTTCCACGTCTCCACATCCTCGCCAGCAGTTGTTGTTGTTTGTGTTTTTTATGATTGCCATTCTGATTGGAGTTAGGTGAAATCTCAAGGTAGTTTTGATTTGCATCTCTCTGATTGCTAATGATGTTGAACATCTCCTCATACATTTATTGGCCATTTGTATTTCTTCTTTTGTGAAGTGTCTATTTAGATCCTTTGCCCATTTTTTGATTGGTTTATTTGTTTTCTTGCCTGTGATTTTCTTGAGTTCTTTGTATATCCTAGATATTAGACCCCTATCTGTAGAGTAACTGGCAAAAAATCTTCTCCCACTCTGTATTTAATGCTTAACTATGCCAATAATATCTAGTAAGGGAACATTAATTTTTCATATTGATATAGTTAAATATTAGATGAAATAAGGGTTATTTTATGCATTTCAGCTGTTATGTGGGTTAAGAATATAGCATACCCTAAAAGGATTTACTATTTTCTTCCTTGAAATACAATTGCTAATAGACATCTAAAATCTCTCCATATATTATCTGGTAAGTTATTTTTAAGATACTGCTGAGGCATTTTGAGAATAATAGTAAAATATTACCCTAGATTTACAGTGCTTTCTTCCTGAGAATCTTAAAATAACTGTTATAGTCTTCCTGGAAGCTAGTCAGAACCCTATTACCCTCATTTTACCCAATAGAGAATGAGTTGATAGAAAAGGAGAAGGATGGTCGGGTTGACTTTGTGATAAAACCAAGTTGAGGCTTCGTCTGTCTTTACTTGTTTTGTCCACTTTCTCATTTATTCAACAAATATATATACATATATATATTTGTTGAATATATAATATATTATATATATATTACCATAGATGTTACTGTTTTAGATACTTTGGGAATTTGTAGTCTAGTTTACAAGGAATGAATACCAAATATACTGAAGATGAACACATATGGTATTATTTAAATCAGCCTAGTTTTGAGATGGAAATGGAGTGGCCTTCATAATAGACTTGAAACAATAAAGACAAACTATACTATGATCTTGGATAGACTAAGACACACAGTCATCCTATGTAGATATAGGTCACTGTGACTCTGAGGGAATGTGATGAGTGACAGCTTTGCTCAGTTCACAGGTGGGCAAAGGTCATTTCTGGGTAAATGGTTAGGGAGGTGTTCAGCAGCAGATACCATTTAAGTGGGTATTAAAGTAATGAATGTTGATTGATAAAGAGTTGAGATAGTGCATTTTGTGGAAAGCAGAAACGTTAAGAGCTAACAGATGGAAGAGTTAAAAGGAAGGGATGAAAATGGGCAAGACCTGCATAGGTGGTGCCAAGGGTTTGTTTTTGCTGTGTGGTTTTAGAGTGTCTGGGAAAAAGGGGCTAGAGAAGGAAGTTGAGAACCAAGTGTGAAGACCTTGAAGGTAGGGGCTTTCATTTGGAGCTACTTAGACATGGATGAGAGAAAACAGGTGGTGGGTTATTTGGGGATCAGGGATGAGTGATCTGATTGTAGAGGAAGGTCAGAGGGATGAGACATTCCAGAGTGGTGAAGAGGCTGACTCTAAGAGCCAGTCCAAGATCGGGGGCAACAAGGCCAGGAGAAGAACTGAAAGAAGTCTCCATCAGGGTCAGTGGGGAGGAAGCTGAGTGTTCCCTTTACCTCCCCTTAGGTGAGGCCAGTGGCTCATCCAACAGAGTAAAAGCCTCTGAGAATGAGGAGGTGGGAGATCTGGGAACCAGGGCTCAATCCACTAAGGTGTGGGCAGAGGCTTCAGTGAGGAGGAAGACTGAGCAGGCTCCCACTCCATCCAGGAATGGAGAGAGGGCCTTATAACTAGATGTCATGGATTTCAAAACAAGGAAGTTGGTGAGAGGGGTCTGGAAAGCAAAGATCATCCTCAGGGCCTGACGGCTGGAGTGAAGACTTGCAGAAAGGGTGAAGGGGAAATTGTGTTACCAGGAAAATGTCAGGTCTCAGCCAGGGTCAGAAAGGGGAAGCTGTGTTCATTCTTCAGAGCTGCTATACAAGTGTCCAAAGACTGAGTGGTTTAAAACATCAGAAGTTCGTTTTCTTCCAGTACTGGAGGCCAGAAGTCTGAAATCATGGTTTGAGCAGAGCCATGCTGACTCTAGGGCAAAAGATTCTTTGCTCTCTTGTAGCTTCTGGTGGCCATGGCAATCCTCGGTGTTCCCTGGCACATGGCTGCATCACTCAGGTCTCTGACACATGGGTAGACTAAGACACACAGTCATCCTTCTCCATCTCTTCTTCTTATAAGGGCACCACCAGTCATTAGATTTAGGGTCACCCTCATCTAGTATGAACTCATCTCAACTAATTATATCTACGAAAAACCTATTTCCAAGTAAGGTCACATTCTGAGGTTCTAGGTGCACCTGAATTTGAGGGGACACACTTCGATCCACTACAGATTTACCCCACGGGAAAGGTGGAGGAGCTAGAGGTTCTACAGGGGTAAGGGAGGAAGGAGCGGGGAGGAAGACTTGGCTAACCTGGACATGGGGAAGAGGAGGGATGATCTGAAAGGTTCAGGGTGAGGGTGAGACAAGCAGCAGATCTGTCACAACCAGTGCTGGAGCAGAGCGAGGGATGAGGCAGGTGCTCTGTTAGCTCCACGGGAGTGAGAAGTCTAGACTCTGGTTGCTAAAAATTGTACACAAAGCCAAATGGAATATTGGTGCTATGGATCTCCAACTCAGTGTTTGGGGTACACAGTGAAGGTGTTTTCCTCAGAGTATCACCCTGACACAAAACCATGGACATGGAGGAATCCCAGTGAAGGACACTCTTCCTCTTTTCAAGCCAGGCTGCTCTAGAGAACTGGGGAAGCCATAGGGACAGGCCAGATCCAGGCTTCTGCCACCAGGATGGGTTTCTAGCAGTTCTGTATATGGTTTTCCTCCTTCGGCTAGGCTGAGAGTTCCTCAAAGGGACCCATGACATCTCCTTGTGACTGTGCATTCTCCAAGGGTCTGTTGTATCTGGAAGCATCATCATCCATATCCTCACAATCGATGCACTGGTAGCCTGAGGTCTGTGAAAACCTACCAGTGCCAAACACTCTGCATCACTTCATTTAACGCAGCTCCCAAGAGGAAAGGAAGGTTCAGAGGAGCCAAGAAATGTGCACTGTGTAGAGCGAATGGCAGAGTGGGGATTAGATCCATGATTGATTTCCATCACTCAGATTAAGGACATGGCTGTGAAAATTGCTCCTTTTCATTCTGTAGCTCTGGTGTGTCTTCTGATTAGTGAGCAAATCTCCTGATTTGAGCCTCAGTGTGCTTTCTGCAAAATGGAGACGGAGTGTGCCATTCTGCTCATCTTTCAGTGGTGCATTAGGAGTTTTGTTTTGTTTTACAAAGCAATTCCACTGTTTATTAAAATACTATCACGAATTTTTTTAAAAAGCGTTTGGAGCTTTTAAAAGTAATAAATAATTTTGATTCTGATATTAACTCTGGAGCCACGTAGAAAACAAAACCAACCCGTAACGAAAACAAACAAAAAGCATGCTTCCTGTAATTGAATAAATATTTGAAACCAATAATATATTGTTACTAAAAACATGCTCAGAATTATTTTGGTAGGGCTTGATAAGAATTTAGCTTTAACTATAAAGTGCAAGATATTGCGAGAGACCTCTCTTTCTCATCCTCCTCAGCACTTAGCCTAGCTCTCTGTTGACTTGCTAGATGAAACTAAGTGTTGGCTTTTTTTCTAGACAGGCTGCCTGAAAGGAGGGAAAGAGGATCCCTGGCAGCCCTTAACTGACATTGTTCTTTCTTCCCAAGATTTCAGAAGAGTCCCTTTCTCTCCCAGAGACATCCCATGCTTGGATCTTATACCCACCTGAAGACTAGTCCCTTTATTTGGGGTACTGAAGTACTTCTATGTTTTGTGTTCACTTTTATGATACGGGAGGTGGGGGAACCTGCTTTAAAATCCTGCCAGTTCTTTTTTTTTTGTGGTACTGGGGATTGAACTCAGGGACATTCTACCTCCGAGCTACACCCCCAGTCCTATTTTTATTCTTTATTTGGAAACAGGGTCTCACTAAGTTGCGGAGGGCCTTACTAGGTAGCTGAGGTTGGCCGCGAACCTGGATCCTCCGGTCTCAGCCTCCCAAATACTGGGATTACAAGCGTGCGCCACCACGTCCGGCTCACTAAAATCCTGCCAGTTCTTATAGAGGCTATTATGAATAGAAAAAGAGTTGTTCTTTGCCATAGTAAGAGGGAAGAATTTGCCTGCTGGCCTGGCAAAACTGATAATACTTACAGATGTTCACTACAAGAAAAAAATTAAAAAATCACTTAATTATGCCATCATCTTATCATAAAAAATTTGTATATTATTTAACAGTAACTGTTCATTTATATAGCTGAAATTTATAGTATACAAATTTTACTTTTATGTTAAAATGTACTGTTTTTCTTTATATTATATAAAAGTAATTTCTTTTTTATTGGTGCATTATAATTATACCTAATAGTGGGACGCATTGTTCCATATTTACACATACACATGGCATAATTTGGTCAATTTAATTCCCCAGTACCTTCCTTTCCTTCTTCTCCTCCCTTTCTCTGGGCCTCTTCCTCTATTCTGCTGATCTTCCTCTATTTTCATGAAACCTCTCTTTTCTTCTTTTTTTTTTCCCCTCTGGCTTCCACATATGAGAGAAAGTATATGACCCATGACTTTTTGAGTCTGGCTTAAGTAAAAGTAATTTCTTTAAAGAACATTAACAGAACAGAGCATAGGAAATGTGTAGCAGAGGATTATAGTCTTGCAGATGAGTATAATATCCGACCAGCTGCCGATGAACTGTTATCATAAATTCAGACAAGAGAACTGTGATACTAAACTGCAATCCCTTTGCTCCTGGGTTCCCAGCCTGTGGCGAGTGGTGAAGTCCGAGTTCTCCCAGCTGTCGTCACTGGCAGTTCCTCTCCTCCTCCATGCTCTGTCACTTCCTCATGGTGCTGACATCTTCTGGACAATCATAAACGGCAATTTCAACAGCAAAGACTGGAAGATGAGGTTTGAAGCAGGTACTTCTGTATTAGTTTACAAATTCTCTGGGTCATAAGATAAACAGGATGTCCAGTTCTGACATATTTTTGCCTCCTCTCACTTCCTCCTGCTTGCTGCTGTTCTTTGCTGGCTCTACCTAGCTGAGCTTTCTTGCTAACAGTTAATGATTTTTTTTTCTCTCTCTCTTTTGCAGAGGGCCCTAAGATAGTGTGATCCTCTCAGTGTTTGACCAGGTGTAATTATGCAAATAATTATCCAGGCATAATTACTAATTGCCTGCTTGTTTACTCCCAAACAGGTCCCATATGGGTAATAAATAATGTAGGCAACCTGTTAGGTTACTGGCATCAGAATTACTGGGATGTTTGTTAACAATGCAGATTATTGGGCTCCACCCCACATTGCATCTGTTGATCTCGGGGGGAGGGATGATGACAGGAGTCTAGATTTTTTAAACAAGTGTCCAGTTAATTCAGTGAGGTTGAGGATACCTGCTGTGTACCCTTGCCATTGAGTCATCAGGCACCAAGTCGAGTGCAGTGAAGCGTATGATTTTCTAGTTCATAGAATGGCAAGTTCTCAGAGTAATGTGGTAAGGAAGGAACTTGGGTGTGTTATTTTAGCCTCATCTTCTGGCTTCTAGAACTTGCAGCCTGCTAGTATTTCCGTTTTTAGCGGCTGCATGCCAGAGTGTCGATCATCAGAATGATCCAGTGTGGTTTCATGTCTCAGAAGTTTGGCACAGAAACACAGGTTCTAATAGGAGAGTTAACTATTAAACGTTAGGGTTCAGTTTCCAAAGAATCTGGCCACTTTAAGTAGTGCTTACATTTTGATACTCATGGGAGTCCCAGAAACTAGTTTATTTATATGATGGCATATGAGGTTGGTAGGGAATTAGATGCTATAGAATAAAATGTTCAAGCAAGAATCTACATGGTAAGCCGGGCGTGGTGGTGCATGCTTGTAATCCCAGCATTTGGGAGGCTGAGACCAGAGGATCTGGGTTCGAGGCCAGCCTCAGCTACCTAGTGAGGCACCCCGCAACTTAGTGAGACCCTGTTTCAAAATAAAGAATAAAAAGTAGGGCTGGGGGTATCGCTCGGAGGTAGAATGCTCCTGGGTTCAATACCCAGTACCACACACACACAAAAATCTATGTGGTTTTTGCAATATTTTATAGGGAGCATTGTATTTAAATGTAGATAAAGCAGATAAATATTCAATTATGCATTTTCATTCCAATTTAAGGATTAGATTGTTGCCAGATTAGTCTTCTGCATCACAATTCTGTTTATGTTACTTTCCAACTAAAAAAAACTTTAATGGGGTTTCAGTGTCTAGAGAATGAAATTCAGACTCCTTAGTGTGACGTGCAGAACCTCCCGTAGTCTGGCTGCAGGTGTTTGCGGCTGCATTTGCCAGTCTGGTTTCTATGCATATTGTTGCTTCTTGCTTCCCTTCCCCTGTGCTGCGGCCATTCTCTGCTCTCCATCTGAGATCCTTCCCTTCAGGGCCCTGCTCAGATGCCACCTCCATTTGATCCACCATCCATTTGATGCTGCCATTGAGTTCCAACTTCAAGGTCCCTCAATGAAAAGTGTTTTCTTTATTCCCTGATCTCCCATAGCATTTTATTTGTACCTCATTAGAGGCATTTTTAAAATTTTGATGTACTGGGGATTGAACCCAGGGGCATTCTACCTCCGAGCTACACCCCCAGCCCTATTTTTTACTCTTTATTTTAAAACAGGATCTCACTAAGTTGCGGAGTGTCTCACTAGGTAGCTGAGGCTGGCCTCAAACCCAGATCCTCTGGTCTCAGCCTCCCAAATGCTGGGATTACAAGTGTGCGGCACCATGCCCAGCTCATTAGAGGCATTTGCAGCTTTTATATTGCATTTCAGCTATAATTGTATCTGTCTTATCTCTTTTAGTCAACTTGACTTTGAAGTCAAGAACTGTGAATGATTCATCTTTCTGTCTACTTTCATCTCCCTCACAAGTGCCCAAGAGACTTTCTTAGTCTTATATACATATACACACAAACACACACATCATACATACTTAATATATATTTAAAAAATAGTGAATCTGTGAATGCATTGCAAATATCATACCTACCAGGCACTATGGGAGCAATAAAAATGAATACAAGGGAAGGATCTACTATTAAGAGCCTCCCAATTTAATTTATGAGATCAAATATAAACATATAAAAGGTTCAAAAACTTCAGACACAAATATCATTTAAGACCATCAAAGAAGATATGTCATCTAGCTATACGTGAACACATGAATGCTTAATATATATATTAATAGTGTGTAAAGAGTAGTATTTTTACAGGAGTTCATGAAAGAAAGGTCAGATGGACTTTACAGAATAGGAAGAACTTCAGCAATACAGTCTTTAAGAATGGTAGAATGTCAGAAGCAGAAAAGAATATGCTGGGCTACCAGAATAGCTTAAGCAAAATACCAAAACCTCCTAATTTGTACTGCAGTGGATTGCTCTACTAGCTGGGATAACTTTTTATAAGGCTATTTTTTAAGAGTGGCTGGAATAATTTAACATATTTACAAATAATTTGAAGTCTGTCAAGTAAGGGTATATTTATGTCATGGAAGAAATATGTGGCTTCTGCAGCCCTAGAAACTATCTGGTCTGTCATTTCCCATCAAGACCTCTCAAGAGTAGAGTAGGCACCTGGAGCCAGGCCTGGACGGCCCCTCTTCTCTCCCTCTGTGGTCTGCAGAGCTCCCTTGGAATGGCCAGATGGGCATTTTGAATGGTTTTAAATGTCCCTGAAAATCAAAGAGAAACGCCACTAAAAAAGCCTAAAAGGCAACTGAGTGCTAAATCAAGGTTGCCTGGCAGAAAGAGCAGAAAGTCTCCACTAAAGAAATGGAGCGCTGGGGAGGTGGCAGTAGAGTTTTCTTCTGGTATTTAGAACTGCCATGTGGGGGCCCTGAGTTCACCCTTCCTCTGGGGGTTCAGTGATCAAATTGTCTAAATAAATGTGAAAATATACATTTGTGCATTTTGTCCTCTGTACTTGACATTGCAGTGGAAAAAGTGGCTGTAATTTGTAGATTTCTGGACATTCACTCAGTGACCAAAAACCACCTGCTGAAGTACTCCCTGGCACACGCCTTCTGCTGCTTTCTGACGGCTGTGGAGGATGTCAACCCTGCAGTGGCTACCAGGGCGGGCCTCCTGCTTGACACCATAAAGAGGCCAGCATTGCAGGTGACGTGTGACGTGTGACGTGTGACGTGTGACGTGTGACGTGTGACGTGTGACGTGTGACGTGTGACTTGTGTTGTTTGCTCCACAGATGATTTGTCAGTATTGTTAACTCATTGTTACTTATCATGTCAATCTTTTAGACTTACTATACTAAGATGCCATAAATGGAGTAGCTTATAGGAACTTTTTGTGTGTGTGTGTGTGGTACTCAAGATTGAACCCAGGAGTATTCTACCTCTGAGTTCTAACCCCAGCCCAATTTTTCATTCTTTGTTTTGAAACAGAGTCTCATTACATTGCAGAGGGCCTCAAAAGTTGCTGAGGCTGGCCGTGAACCTGCGATCCTCCTGTCTCAGCTTCCCAAGTACTGGGGTTACAAGCATGTGCCATCACACCCGGCTAGGAACTTATTTATCATTGTAAATGGATGATGGGAAGTCTAAGATCAAAGTGCCGGCAGATTCAGTGGTGAGGGCCCACTTTGTGGTTTAAGATGGTGCCTTTCACTGTGTTGGGGCCTCTTTTATCAGGACACTAGTTCCATTCATGAGGGCTCCACCCACATTACCTAATCACTTCCCAAAGGGCCCCCCTCCTAACACCATCACATTGGTGATGAAGTTTCAACATATGATTTTTCTGAGGGGACATAAGCATTCAGACCATAGCGTCACATAAACACATTTGGTATTGATGATGATAATAGTGGAAAATTGTTTATGTGTGTGTCCAAATGGATGTTTCTTAAATTATAATGAAAACAAAAAACAAAATGATGTGCTACTTTGCGTAAAACTCTCCCTATAGAGTAGAAATTTTTAAATTGGAAAAGCATTTTAGAACTATGCCTTATTAAAAGAGCCCTTGTTTTTATTTGCTGGTCCTTTCTTTTCAGTCTTTGTCTCTATGCTGATATCACTTTTTGACAGATGTGATTATTACCTAATTTTTTGGTGTGCATATAGCACATTTTAAATCTAGAGTAGTTTATTTTAGATTAGAGGCTAGATGCTAAGAGAAAGCTAATCAATTACAATAATAAAGTAAAACATGAAATTAAACATCACAAATTTAATCACAACTATAATAATAAAGTAAAATATGAAATTAAATATCACAAATTAAATCCAATGAGACCTGGAGAGAGTTATATATTTATCTTATGCACCACTTTTTTTTTTGTTGCTACAATTGAGAAACCAGGTCTTAGATAATGTGACTTATCAAAGGGTACTAAGTGAATTAGTGAGAGAATCCAGACTAGACCTCTACTATTTTTCCACAATCATGCTAATTTGTTATTTTTCTATTACTATTAAAACTAATAAGGGCAGCTGGGTGTGGTGGCTCACACTTGTAATCCCAGTAATCGGGAGGCTGAGACTGGAGGGTCCAGGTTCCTGGCCAGCCTCAGCTACATAGTGAGGCCCTGCGCAACTTAGTGAGACCCTGTTTCAAAATAAAGAATAAAAAAAAAAAAAAAATAGGGCTGGGTGTGTAGCTTGGAGGTAGAATGCCCCTGAGTTCCATTCCCAGTACTGCAAAACAAAACCAACCAAACAAACAAAAAAACAACAAAAAGAAACCTAAACTAATAATGGCAAGAGCTAATATTTGTCAAATAGGTACTATGTTGCTAGGGCAATGTATTAAAAGTGTCTCATCATGCATTATTTAATTTACTTCTCACAAAAACTTTTTGAGTGTCCCCATTTTATAGATAGAGAAGCTTAGGTTAGAAAGGTAAAGCAACTCTTTCAGAGTCATATAGCTAATAACTGGCAGAACAAACTCAGGCCTGACTCATAATAAAGTCCATCTTCTTAACTCAGTGTGTGTGTCTGTGTGTGTGTGTGTGTGTGTGTGTGTGTGTGTGTGTGTGGTGTCTATGTATATATTTTCTCACTATTTAGTGTAAGGGTTTTTCCTATATTTTAAGACCAAGAAGCAAAGGCAAACTCTTTCCAATCTGATGAAATGTAAGGCTTTGCTGCCTGTGATACCTCTTCCCTTGTAGATCCCAGCTGTGTTCTGAATAGCCCTCTCTGTTGTCTAATCAGGTAGCTTCTACCCCTGCTCAGAGCCTGGAACACAAGAGACACTCATTAGATAACAGTTGAATGAATAAATGAGATGCCTGGGTTAAAAAGAGAGGGAGTGTCTGTACCTGCTGGTGGTACGTGCCTGTAATCCCAGTACTTGGGAAGCTGAGACAGGAGGATCACAGGTTCGAAGCCAGACTCTCAGCAACTTAGTGAGACCCTGTTTCCAAATTAGAAAAAAATAGGGCTGGGGTTATAGCTCAGATACTCCTGGGTTCAGAATGAATGAAGGAAGGAAAAAGGGAGATTCAGACTAGAGAAAGGGATTCTCAATCTATTCCAACTTTGATTTTTTGACATTCCGTGTTTCACTCACATTCCAAGATAGCAGGGTGACTTGTAGAATCATACAACTTAAGATTGAAAGGGAATTTAAAGACCATCTTCTTGTATATTATGAAATGGAGCTTTGAAAATATGCTTCTCTTAATGAAATCTACAAACATCAAAGAAAGGATACCCTGGCTTTAGGGTATTTGGATTAAGTGGCTGTTATTTAATACATTAGAAAATCAGCCATATACATTTAGTTCACATTTCTGAATAAAAATTCAAGAGATATTCTACCAGGAGAAGTTCCTCTTCTGCATATTTTTCTCTACCAAAAGATACCATCAAAAAAATTTGAATCGGATCATTCTGCTTATAAGTATGGATTAAGGAGGTTGCCTTGTTTTATGGACTTTGTCTAGTATATTGTCTTTGAAGTGTTTTAGATGTTTACATCTAACTTTCTTTTTCCCCCCTCTTTCCTAGGGTCTATGTCTTTGTCTTGACTTCCAGTTTGATACAGTGGTGAAAGACCGACCCACAATATTGAGCAAGCTTTTACTCTTGCATTTTCTTAAGCAAGATATTCCTGCTTTGAGCTGGGAGTTCTTTGTCAATAGATTTGAGACACTTTCTTTGGAAGCTCAACTACATTTGGATTGTAACAAAGAATTTCCTTTTCCTACAAGTAAGTAAAACAAAGAACTTGTTTAAACAGCCATAGTTCCTATTGTTCTTGCCAGGTAAACAGAAGAATCTTGGCATGTATTTTAATTTCCCATGTGGAGCAGGATGCCTTAATTCATGTACTCAATTCATTAAATGTTTATTAAACATCTACTATACTATTCTGCAGATATAAGTATTTTCTGGCATTCCAAAATCTAAATTCTTCTAACTCCCTTGAGGACCTATGATAAGCATTTGTGACTGTGTGTTCCTTAAATATTATTCAGTCATTATTTTTATGTTTGTGAACAATTTCACAAGCTAAGTGTAAACTTTTTTTTTTTTTTTTTTTTTTGCAGTACTGGGGATTGAACTCTGGGGCATTCTACCTCCGACCTATACCCCCAACCCTATTTTTTTTTTTTATTCTATATTTTGAAACCAAGTCTCACTAAGTTGCGGAGTGCCTCACTAGGTAGCTGAGGCTGGCTGTGAACCTGGATCCTCCGGTCTCAGCCTCCCGAATGCTGGGATTACAAGTGTGTGCCACCACGCCTGGCTCCTTGTAAACTTCTGTGTGGTTATTAATCAATTGTCTATAGCTCTAAATAGGTAGGGAAAACTTAACAAAATTGGATAATTTAATTTTATGGTCTAATCAGAAAAATGATAGGAAACAGTCATAATAGACAGTAGTGGTGATTTTTTAAAAATACAAGTATCATCGTGCAGGAAGAGGATCACTTGTGCATCCACAAAAGATGTCTGTTAACACTGAAACTACACAGATGGATTGTTTCACACTAGCTGTATTACATAGGCAGTCAAGGAAAATGATCACCTCTTTAATTCCTTTTGCAAAGCCATCACTGCTGTGAGGACCAATGTAGCCAACCTCAGTGACGCTGCGCTGTGGAAGATCAAGAGGGCTCGCTTCGCAAGGAACCGCCAGAAGAGCGTGCGATCTCTGAGGGACAGCGTGAAAGGGCCCGCGGAGTCCAAGCGGGCGCTCTCCCTCCCTGAGACCCTGACGTCCAAAATCCGTTGAGTATCTTCTTCCATCCTTCCATGAAGTCTGTTTAGTGTCTTTCTGAGGCTGATTTGTCTTGTTGAGTGTTCACAGAGAGTAGTAGATTTAGCAAACTGAGTTTGTCCAACAAGTGTGGCTTGTAGGTTCCATAGAAAATCACCATAGAAATTCACTGGTGTGAATGTCAAGGGCACGTCTTTCAAGTTCGTGGGAGGAGCAAAGCCCTGACCCAGTGGTAGGTGTTTTGAAATGTAGACAGCAGCAAATCCACTGATGCATGGCATGAGGCTTCAAAGCATTTGCCCCTCACTCCTAGAATATGAGGGTTTGCACGCCAGCCTTGTAACCTAAGCACTTTCTCAATAAGACATAGACAACGAGACTGTGCAGATGAGCACGTAGAACTGCAATTTAGAATATGTTTTCTTTTCACATACTCTAGAAGCAGCCACATAAGCTCCCAGACAAACCAATACTAATAGTTTCTTATGAATAAGAAAAATCAGGGTGAGAAGTTGAATTTCTACCCAGCGTCACCAGATAATTTACTGATAAAAACAAGCTTAATTGTCCGTTAAGAAGAAAAAGAACATATATACTTGTTTTATAAGGATCTTTCTTTATATTGCATACTTGTAAAGAGAATAAAATTTTCCTTAAATTACCAAATGACTAGAAAAACTACAATTTTAGCAATGGCACATGAATGACATAATTAAAAATTCTTAACTAAATCATCATTAATGAATGAGCATATTTTAATATATTACTAAATTGTAAAAACTAATAAATGATTAAATGTTTAAATAAGTCTGAGAAGTTAAAAACATAACACCTAAAACTTGCTTCTTATCTGTTGGAAGCTGAAAAAGGTCTGCTTTGTCATTGGCATTTATTAGAAAAACAGCCTTATATAACATAACCATTTTTAATCATAAATATGATTTGCTTTGATTTATTGCATTTTCTCTATTTTATGACAAGCTATGGGAATGTGGTATTTTGGCCTTTGGGAGAGTCAATGAAAGCCCTTTATAGAAATCAATTACACAATTTTGGAGGAGCAAAGGTAATCACAGGCTGCCATTTAAGAATAATCTGTAGCAGTATGAGGTCCCAGGAAAAGCTGTTGCAGACCCTAGAAACCAAGACGTAGACTAAATAAATTACAATTTTTGTGTGCATTTCTCAGCTCTTTTATAACCTAACTGATCAGTTTGAGATATAAAGTTTGTTGTTATTTCTTGTTAATTAATTCATATGACAGTTTTGAAGATTAAGAACTGAAGTGACATTGAAGGATCTTTTTCAGATCCAAATAAAACCTCAAAACTTTTGTTGCATAAACATCTTTTATGTGATGTTAATTACAAATAGGAAAACTGAACTTGCTTCTACTATCCAATGCAGTTAGCACTGAATATATTTTCTGGGCTCAAGTTGTCTGTGATGCTTATTTAAATAGAGTTGTTGTTGATTTTTAAGCTATGAGGTTGACCAGGCATGAGCAGTCTGCTCCAGCTCTCGGTGGGACACCTGAACAGACACCAGGTGGGTACTTCTGACTTGAAGGGCCATATACAAGTGTCTATCACAGGTGGACAAGGTTAAGAATTCAGTGTCTCTGACTGGACCAGAGTGATTGCTATTCTTAGGCTTTACGAGCTCCAAAGGGTCTTACCCCAGATGCCCAAATGTGGGAGCCCCTGGTATGGCAATTCTTTCCATCTCATTCTTAGCAGATGACTTTTGATCTCATAACTTTTGGTCCAATAAGAAGAATCCTATTTCCCAAGTATGCACCTTTTCTCAGAAAGCCAATATGATTAAAACTACACTAAGCACTTTTAGTCATATGTGTAAACATACAAATTTGTATGTGTTTATACATACAAATAGTATGTTCACATATATATGCTATAGGCAAAACAACCATTTCATTTACATTTTAAGAACTTATGCATTTGAACCACCATCCACTCATCCCCTTAGCCATTTCTGATTCTTTGCAACTCTATATGCATTTCTGTTTCTCAGAGAAAGGAGGATTTCCATTGTTTGAGGGGCCATAGAATCATATTCACATGGTACAGTGCAACTTATCATTTAATATTCTATGATATGTTACAATTTATCATGAAGTATTCTAAGGCTTGAGGAGATATTGGCAAGGATATTACTGATTGAATAGTTATCCACATGAATGTTTCCATGACTCATTGGGAAGCTGGCAAAGATTCTATAGACCTTTTTATGTGCCAAAAACAAACATGGTGACTGCCACCTATGTGTCATGCTATAGATCAGGCCATTTGGTCTTTCTTCTAAGGATAGTTTTTTCAGTAAACATTTCTGAATGGTACTGACTCTCTTAGAAAGAAAACAGAGTGTGGAGACTTTGAAGACAGTGCATATTATGTGTTATAAAAAGGACATCTGAAGGACAGGAAGTCAGGAGTAGGAGAGAAGAAGAGAGCCCCAAATCATGACTGTAGATGGCAGATGGTGACCAACAGTGCATCTTCTCTTTTAAAATTGATGAAGAGAAAGGAATAGCCAAAACTAGGCAGAGTCCTTCTACCTTGATCTACATATCACCCATGCCTTTGCTGTGAAAAAAAAAAAAAGAGTAGAAATAAGAGTTTCTGAACTTGAGCTTCATTAGGAGTATGAATGCCATCCAGTTCATTTTCAGTTAGGCCTTTTTGAAGTTGTTCATTTGCAATTTCATGATTTTTCTTCATTTTATCCCAGCTTGTCTTCATGTCTTAAGGCTTACTTGGAAAGCTAAGTCTAATTATTATTATTCATTTTAACATTCTCTTGCATCTCTGTGGGAAAATATATGTATACATGTTTCTTGAAGTTAAGAAAAGCCTTCAGGCATCTAATTATCCTACCAAAAGTGACCAGGTGGAAAAGGGCACGTAATAGCATTGTTTAAGTATGAAACCACAACTTAAGGAAAGATAATTTACATAACACAACCACAAGTAAGACTTGCTTAGATTTGGAAATAGTTGGCTCAGCTTCTAAGGCAATTTCAAACTAGTGTTCCATTTTTGCAGTATTATTTATTGGATGCTGAGTGTTTTAACTTGGAAGCAAAGACATGCCAGTATAATCATAAAATTGTGCAGATGGTTTAAAATAGTAATAATGGAAACTAAAGAACTTGCTACTTAGCAAACTTACTTTTGTTTGGTCTCAGTAATGAGCTCCTCTGTGTAGACCTCTTATTGATTAGGCCCAAAATAAAGCAGATGATATTTAATTATGCAGCAAGACTTAATTTTAATTGCTGTTAAGGCTGAACTTTTTGGCACTGGATTTACAATGTATGACTTTCTGATCTTAGCTTTTACATAGGATGCAAAAGCAGATAATAAAACTGAAAATTCTCTTTTTTATAGAAAGTATACTCTACCTGGTCTATAAAGATCTGCATTCCCCTGTAATTTTTATGGACCAAATTTAATGTCTTTGTACATGTAAATAAAATCCATAGAATGTTGTAGCTGCAATGTTAGAGATATGCTTAACGTTCTTATTTTACAAAAGAAGAAACTGAGTTTTGCAACAAAGGAACAAGTTTCACCAGCTTGTTGGTGGCAGACCTGGGTCTCAAGCCCAGAGTTCCTGAGCCATGTATTTATAAGGCATATCTATATTTAATTATGGCCAATGCTAGTAGTAGCTCTTTACCTTTTCTTTTCATCCTAATTGATAAAATATACAATCTTTTAAACTATCAATCTGAAACTTGCTTAATTAGATAAAGGATGTATTTTCACAAATGCTGAGAGAAGCAGGAAGTATTGCACCTACTGGAGATCAACGAAATATTATATTAACACAGTCCTGAATGAACAATATCAAGCCAAGAAACCTAGGGTGCTTAATTGTACTTTGTTCTTCTTCCCTTGGAACATATAATTAAACAATAGTAGGTATGTGATGATGATATTTCTTATATGTAAGCACCTCGTCACCTTATAAAGAGTATTTATGCAAATCACCTGATTTCACAACAGCTCTGGAGATAGGTATTTCTTTTTCACTTTACATAGAGACAGAAAGACTGAAGGATGAAGTAATTTTGCCAAGATCACATCTAATTAGTTAGGGACAGAGCTGGTACTTGCATCCAGAAGACTTGGCTTACTTTCCACTACCAATACTTCTTGATGACTCAGTCTTAGGGTATTTCTGCTCAATGGGATATGAGGCTACCGGTCTGGGAATGGAGTTGACCTGGGCATTCAGGGCTGCGAACGTGTGTAGCTTATGACCTTGAGTGTCCAGACCTAAAGACCTTCCACAGACTGGCCCAGAGCTTTCCTGGTCCTCACAGGACTTGCTTTTTCCCAGCTCTACTCCAGGCTGCAGAGAAACCTGATGATCCCCTGGCCCACATTTGGATCTACAAGAAAAGTGTCCAGTGCTGGTTAGCATTGGTAAACTCCTGCATTGACTTTTCCTGCCTCCTTCTTAGTGTCCCAGCCTGGAATTCCAAATAGCTTTTCTCTGGGCTCTCTCTGTCTTCCTATAGATGATTTGCAATTCACTTTTTTACTAACTTGCAAAATCCCTATTAAAGTCCAATAAATCAAAGAGTAGAGTTGTTTTTATAGGAATGCTCTTGTTTGAAATCATATTTTTGAGAAATAACTTTTATTCAATGAACATTTATTGTGTACCTGATGTATCAGGAAATATGAAGGATGCAAAGATGCACCAGAAATGTTTATATGCTCAACTGGCTCATGGTTATTTAAGGGAGATCAAGTATGAACATCAGTAAACTCATCCAGAGTGAAAGTGACAGGACTTAGGACGGTTCCCACCAAATGCAGCAGGAGGAGAACATCTACAGCTGGAGCCATCAGGGAAGGTCTTGTGGATTGGTGGATCCATGTAAACAGATGATGATAGGAGGTGGGATGGAGAGGGGCAGAGGCAGGGATGAAGAGCACACGGGGACAGGAGCCCTTCCATGGCTGTGGAACTGGAACTAGAACTGCTAGGAGCGATGATTTAAGTCAAGGTCATGGGCGAGGGCGGTCAGTGGGGCGGTACAGTCAGAACTGTGGGTGGAATGCAGCCTTGCTCACAGTGTTTGATCACTGGCTCTTCTGGACCAGATGGCAGAGTGACCTTGTAGGAGGGCACTCTCTTCCTCTACCTGATTGTCACTTGTTGCTTTGAGTCAACTTTTGCGGAGGAAATTTCCTTGATTCCTTAGTCACTTCCTTTCTATTTGGGGACTTAATCAATTTTTCTTTTCATATAGAACACAAGATCTGCAATATTATTTGAATTCAGTGCACTTAGACAGTTATAAGCCATGAGCATCTAGTGTATGTCAGACACTGTCCCATATTCTTTGAAAGATACAGAGATGAATGAGACATAGCATGTGTCTTCAAGGAGTAAGCGTTCTTGTAAGAAAAATAAGTCAAATGAATAAAAAGGTCTGTCTCGCATAATAGTTATTTGTCACATGAATGTTAGGAAATGCTAAAGGAAAAATTCCCCTATTCTTCTTTCTTTCCCATCTTCCCTCCTTTCTTGTCTTTGGGAAGTAACAGAATTTAAGAATCACATCCAATTACTGAGGAGAGGGTGAGAATATGTAATAGGAATGGCTTCGGGGAACCAGATCCACAGCCTAGAATGGGGTAGAGTAGGGTGGAGGACCAGCCTGCAGGGTGAAGAGAGGCTGTGAGCAAAACACATAGGTGTGCAAGTGTTGTCTCTGCCTCGAGGTCTGTGAGCAGGCCGCCTCCTGCAATGCTGAGCACTCCCGGTGGAGTGATAGGAGATAAGTCTGGAAAAGCAGATCCTGATCCTGCCTGGTTTCACATCATCTCAGTCAATAACACTGCCTTCTGCTTTGTAGCTCCAGTCAGTTGTCCAACTCTGAGGCAGCTGTGGTAGACCTGGTCCACACTGAAGTTATGATGGGAAGAGCTCCACTCCTCTATTAGATGCCGACATTTCCCGTTAGAGAAAGAAAATCAAACCCTTTAATTTGTTAAATTGCTATGGTTAAGACAGATAAAGGGAACTACACAGACTAGAATTCGAAACTAGTGAGTGTTATAATTATCATATCTTAGAGCAAATACTGTTAAGTATTTAGTTTTAAGAGGAAATTTTATGTCATTTATAGGTAATTGAAACAATAATATTGTCTTTATTAAACATTTCTGTTTGTTCACAGCTTTTTTTTTTTTTTTTTTTTGCGGTACTGGGAATTGAACTCAGGGGCATTCTACCTCCGAGCTACACCCCCAGCCCTATTTTTATTCTTTATTTTGAAACAGGGTCTCACTAAGTTGCGAGTGCCTCACTAGGTAGCTGAGGCTGGCCGCGAACCCGGATCCTCCGGTCTCAGCCTCCCGAATGCTGGGATTACAAGC
>PVLC010001293.1:31822-76913 GCA_004027655.1 Graphiurus murinus | reverse complement strand
AGCTTATTTTTATTAGGGATTTGGTTAAGATAACTTTTCTTTATGAAGAATGTATCAGTCATAAGCTTACTCTGTTTTAAAGAAAGATAATAAAGTACAAATTTGCAAAGCCCACCATGGGAGGAGCAGATTATTGGAATGCAAAGATTTCTTTTAGCTGGGCAGGGTGGCCCACGCTTGTAATCCTTGTACTTGGGAGGCCGAGACAGGAGGATCACAGGTTCCTGGCCAGCCTCAGCTACTTAGTGAGGCCCTCCACAACTTAGTGAGACCCTGTTTCAAAATAAATAGGGCTAGGGGTGTAGCTTGGATATTTCTTTTTATTTTATATAAAATATTCCATTAATTTTTTTTTTTTTTTTTTTTTTGCGGTACTGGGGATTGAACTCAGGGGCATTCTACCTCCGAGCTATACCCCCAACCCTATTTTTTCTTCTTTATTTTGAAACCGAGTCTCACTAAGTTGTGGAGTGCCTCACTAGGTAGCTGAGGCTGGCCGCGAACCTGGATCCTCCGGTCTCAGCCTCCCGAATGCTGGGATTACAAGTGTGTGCCACCATGCCTGGCTTAATGTTTTTTTTTTTTTTAAGTATGCCTAAGGGTATGTTAAGGACCACTTACTACTGGCAATTCTGGAAAAGCAACGTAAGAGTAGCAGACTTCATGCTAAACTACTGAAGATCAGTGAAGATGAATATACAAAGCCAGGCGCAGTGGTGCATGCTTGTAATCCTAGTACTTGGGAGACTGAGACAGGAGGATCATAGGTTCGCCATCAGCCTCAGTCCTCTGCAACTCAGTGAGACCTTGTTTCAAAATAAAATCTAAAATAGGAATGGAAGTGTAGCTCAGAGGTAGAATAGGTAGAATGCTCCTGGGTTCGAACCCCAGTACCAAAAAAAAAAAAAAAAAAAAAAAAAGTACAATGAGACTAGGGCATGTATAGAAAAATAAAAGAAAGGATTTTCTTAGAAAACTTAAGGCTATACAATTTTAAAGTGCATGTCCATTTACAATGGTAAGATTTTTGGTATCTTTAGCTGATGTCCGAAGGCATATTTCCTAGACTTGAGATGGAATGAAATGGGGCAGGGTTCTCATTGGGAGTTCCTTTCTTATATATTGAGGTCCCTAGATTCTCAACGCTATAAATTGAAGGTACACCTATTCTCAAATGCTCCTCGTTCCATTTTTTTTTAAACTGTAGGACTTGGAGTTGAGCCAGCTTGGACTTGGAGGAGTCAGTCAGGACTAAGCAGTGTATGATCTCCTGAACCTTGTACCCCAGGGCTACAAGATATTGAGGTCGCAGCTGTATGATAACATAACTGCCATCACTTGCTGCTACGATGACACTGCGCCCTGTGGGGAACCCAGATTCCCATGCTTGTCACATCCTGGGCCCAAACTTGCCTAAAGCAATAATGTCCTCCCAGTTGTAAAGTAATATTCTAGAGGAAAACAAAAATAAAAACTAGACATTTTTCAATGCTGAAAAGAAAGTTCTCTAGACTTTTTCTATTTTGTTTTACAGGGATTTACATTTGGACTTGCTTTTGGCCAAATATATTACAAATATTTAGTTTAATTAGAATATATAGTGAAGTAGGGTGTTCCACATAAATTCATTTCTTTTTTGATACATGTCTGATTATAATGTTAATACTAATAATTTAATGATTACTCTCTGTATGTGAAACACTGTCATAAATTCTTAAGTTTTATTTGAATGGCTTTTGGAAGAAAAATTCTCTCAAGTGCACTGCACATATTTCTTTACGGACACATTCAAAGAGTCAGAGAATGTTAATGTCCTCGGATCCTAGGGAGGAGTGTCTGATGTTCCCCCATATTAGAAGCTTCTAGACTAAGGTCACTTATTGTCTACTATCCCTTCTCAGTATACCATTTTTGAATAGACCAACATTCTTATGATTATCTAGGGAAAATACATAATCAAACTTGCTACCTTCTATGTGAGTCTTAGTGAGTAAATTCTGAATTTGGCATTGCCTTCATGCTAACTGTCCCAGGGAAAAGTATTTGGGCTTCAGACATCTAATTTTTGCAGTCTGTAGAGATATTTCTTGTATCTTGCTTCTCTTGACTGTGTCCTGGAAGACCAAAACTTTGCTTACATAATTGAGGAGTTAGTGGGTATGAATTGCTCCCTAGCTCTTGGTTACATTGGTTACACTATAGTTATAATGGATGTGACCCAGGCTGGGTTGATATTTTCAACCAAAGCTGGTCATCATTTGATAGAACTTCTTTTGCAACATGAGAGCTGAGAATGCTGGTGGGCTGATCTAACCTCCCAGACAAATACCTCATTTTCAATTTAGAAATTCCAATCTTGCCTGTCAAAAAGAGGGCAAGAATGCAAGGAATATTTTGAATAAGCCCCAAACATAAATATGCAAGAGTAACTACCGCTCTTCCTTCCTCAAAGTCCTAAATCAAATCTGATCACAAGGGGCGGAAGAACAAAGGGAGGGAAGATATAATGTCTGACTTTGAACAATGACAGAAAAAGTCAATGTCAGGATGCTGATCAGATATAATTATTTACTAGGTTAAGAGGAATCCAAGGGCAAAAAAGGTTTTTCTTTCCATGCGAACTTCCAGCTCACCTTCATGTGGTGTTCTTCTGTTTTTGAAAGTTCATATTCTCTCTCTCTCTCTCTCTCTCTCTCTCTCTCTCTCTCTCTCTCTCTCTCTCTTTCTCTCTCTCTCTCTCTCTCTCTCTTTCTCTCTTTCTGTGTGTGTGTGTGTGTCCTTCCCCTTTGTATGTTTCTCATTACATATTGCAGGACTTAGAATTTGCTATTCATAATTGTGACTTTCTCATTCAATGAGTACACATGCTAATATCTCAAGATTTGAAAAAAGAACTTTTTTTTTGAGTCAGTTGATTCATGAACATAATTAAATTGAGATAATATTTAAACAAAATAGCCCAATGGATCATTTTTATGCTCAGTGGATTTTATATTATTATTATTATTTTTATGGTTATTTCTACATGCTTATTTTACAAAGCTGGAAGGAAAACTTCTCTTTCATTATCACTCAGGATAAAACTTTGCCAACATATTTTTAAGAAAATGCTGAATGCAAAGTGTATTTAGGTATTTGTCTTGTAGTTTGAGGATAGCATTGCATTATGGTTCCCTAATTTTATTTCCATTCCCTTCTTGCTCCCAAGTAACTTGGTTGTTAATGAACACAGCAACTTCCACCCCTGATACTTTGCTTAGGAGGCTATATTGTGCCTTTACATTTCTGGTGTAGAATAGAACTGTTAAATCTGTAGTAGAAACAGAATTGTGCTTTATCAATGTCAGTGAGGTTTTAGTGTAAACTCACTTGCTGGAGGCAGCTGCCAACTGACAACCTTTCTTGTACTGACAGGGCAACAGTCTCCTGAGAATGACAATACCATCAAGGACCTGCTCCCAGAAGATGCTGGGATAGACCACCAGACAGTGCACCAGCTGATTACAGTGCTCATGAAGTTCATGGCCAAGGATGAGAGCAGCGCTGAGTCAGACATCAGCAGCGCCAAGGCCTTCAACACGGTCAAGCGGCACCTGTATGTCTTACTTGGCTATGACCAACAGGAAGGTTGCTTCATGATCGCACCTCAAAAAATGCGCCTGTCAACTTGCTTCAATGCATTTATTGCAGGAATTGCCCAAGTAAGTGGAACAACAGCTTTGAGAAATCAGACCGTTAGGGTTTTGGTAGCAGCAAGGAAGGTACTGAATGAATTCCATTTAGCCAATACTAATTGAGGGTAAAGTTTTGTGCAAATTTCTTGGTAGTAAGCAGGGATATGTGGAAGGGAATATAAATATGAGTACGATTTTGTGGCTTTGTATTAGGGAGTGTGGGTGTGTTTGTAAAATATATATAACATAAAATTTACCATACTAACCACTGTTAAGAATACAATTCAGTGGCATTAAGTATGTGCACATTATGCAACCATCACTACTATTCATCTCCTGACTTTTTCATCATCTTAAAATAAAATTCTATGCCCAGTAAACAATAAGTAAGTGTAGGATTTTTTATTTGGGTGGGTTTTTAAAAGCCCTATTCCTTTTTGGCTCCAAAATGTTGTCATTTGAGTTAATCATATGACTTACTTCATGCCACACTATTGATACTGGCTTTTCCATGTTCATGTGCTACGTCTAACTGCTGTGTCATGTGCCTTAATATACATTTCCCACACCTTATTTATGTATTCCTCTAATGATGGACACTCCTATTCCTCCCAACTTCTTACTACTCCCAACTTCTCAGTAGTGAACATCCTCGTGTATGTACTTTATCAACCAATGTGAGAATTCCTTTGGGATGTGGATTCAGAAGCAGAATTGCTGGATCATGGCCTATATGTATTTCAAATTTGATCTGTGCTATAAATCTCACTTTCCAGACAAAGGTGTAGGACTTGGGGCTAGAAAGATGTGGATGTGAATTTTAGCTTTGTCACTGTTGCTAACTCTTATGGCCTTAGGCATCCCCTGCTTGTTTGCTTATTGCTAGCATAGGTTTATTGGAGACAGTCTATTGTCTTTAATAACCTAAGCACATTAATCAGTGCCTGTCTCATGGTAGGAACTCAATGGATGTTAGCTGTTATTATCAAATAGGTTGTAATATAATGCATGCAAATAAGCAAATTGGGAGTGATACACATGTAATTGTCACTTGCCAATGCTGATAACTGAATGATCACTGTTAACAATCAGCTATCTGTGATAAAACAAACCCACCTTCCCTCCTCCCCTTCTCTAAATCCACATTGTGCATGTTTACTTTAGAAATATAAACAAAAAATAGAAACTCCAGAAGACCCAAGACAAAAATAACTTACTAACATTTTGGTGCATATTGTGCCTTCCATATTTATATAATACATATATTTTTATAAGGTGGTCATATTATTAAACTAAATATGTATTATGAGGTTCATATCATATAAATAAATTCATATCACCTCCTATTTAATGGCTACATAGTTTTCTGTTGTACAAACAGTATTTAACTAATTCTATATTGTTGAATTTGGAGATTTTTTTTAACTTTGGACAAGAAAGCCATCCTGAATATCTTTACACATATATTTGGAGCACTTGTCTGATTATTTCCTTGGGATACATTTAATTGCTATTTAGAGGGTATGTGCATTTTCTTCCTTCTGAATACATATTCCTGAGTCACTCTACTGAAAGACTATACCAAGTTATACTCTTGCAAGCAGTGTCTAAGAGTGCCCATTTCTCCACATGGTTACCAGTATGAATTTTTTTTTCACTGAGACTAGTTCAATTCTAGTTGCTAATTTAATGGTTCCATTTTAATAGGTGAAATTTCATTTTTAGTAGATAATTAAATAAATAGAGGATTTGACAAAAAATTTCAATTTACAAGTTTTTATTTCTTGTGAGGTTAGACTTTTCCACCTTAACATATACTGAATATTATTATTAATACTTCATGAGATGCCTGTTAAATATTTTGCCTGTGCCTATGTTGTGATGGTCCACATTTTTCTTCTGCATGTTCTTTATTATTTTCTTTCAATTACTAATATTTTTTCTATTTCAGGTTATGGACTATAACATTAACTTGGGAAAACACCTTCTCCCCTTGGTGGTTCAGGTGCTCAAATACTGCTCTTGTCCTCAACTACGGCATTATTTTCAACAGCCACCTCGTTGCTCCCTCTGGTCCCTAAAACCTCACATCCGGCAGATGTGGCTGAAGGCCCTGCTTGTCATCCTTTACAAGGTGAGTCACAGCAGTCACTCCATTTTGGAATGTACTCTTAGAGAGTACAGCTTTAGGAAAACACCAAACAACTTGAGTTGCAAACCTTGTAAGATAAAAATTTGACCTCAGAAGAAGCATCATGATGTGCAGTTAAAGTTGAGAAACAAAGAGCTATTGGAATGAGAATAGTAATAGGAGGCTGTGTCTGTGTATGCTCTTAAAGTGTTTTAAGAAATGATGAATTGTAGGGAATTGATCAACAACCTCTGATTACAATCAGGATCTCCTATTTTATCTAAGTATTAATTATTATGTCAGGAAAGAAAGAAGATATTTGAAATTGTACTCACCAAATGTCTATGTCAGATAATTTTCTTGAAGGCAATTTTAACTGTGAACTGGCCTGTGTTGATGTCAGGGCTTTGGTGCAAGAGGAAGAGAATATGGTCCTTGCAAAATAAGGCCATGATCAGCATCAGTATTTTTACCTTTCTGTATTTTTTCTTTCATCCCTAAGGGATACTGAGAAAGATATCTGGCAAGATCAAGTGGAAACCCTTATCCTTTAAAGTAACCGTTTGTATTTTTCTCCCTCCTTTTACGGAGCAGTACCCATACCGAGACTGTGATATCAGCAAGATCCTGCTGCACCTGATTCACATAACAGTCAATACACTCAACGCGCAGTATCATAGCTGCAAGCCTCATGCCACGGCAGGACCTTTGTACAGTGACAACAGTAACATAAGCAGATACAGCGAAAAGGAGAAAGGTACTTTCCATATCGGAATCCTATCCCAAACTTAGCTGGAATACATAATACATTTCTAGACAGTGCTTTTCTTAGGAGATAGAGGAGCACCTCCCAGATACCATGGTGGAGTCAAAAAATCACTTATTATATTGTTAATTTCCCAACTCTCCCATGAATGTTGCTGCTTTAACTTTTTAATGAAGCGTTTGAGAGAAATAATCAATATGCTTCAGAACCCATGTCATAGGAAATAATGTTTTATATAATAGTTTCTGCTATTTGATTAAGGAACCTGTGTAAGACTCTCTTATATGTAGAAAACATCTTGCTCTTGGTCTGTGACATAAAACTTCAATGAGTGAAGTCAGCATCTGAGGGTCTCTAGTTTGCTTCTGAACTTTGCAGTCACAGAATTTGCATGGAGTCTAGACTTGCTGAAGTGCTTTCTCCTAGCTTCATTATTCAATACAGAGTGATTCAAGGCAACAGGGATGAAATATTTTTGGTGCATAAATTTGGTTATTTCCAAAATTGACACCTTTTTATAGTGATAGCTTTTTCTCAAAGGAGACAGTAGAATGAATGAAACTTGAAATAGAGTAAAATTACAGCCTGGATATTTTTGGATAAGAGATAAAGAACCGAGGTATATAGCTTTAGTGAATGTCACAGTGTGACTAGAATTGTAAAGGATGGCATGATCTAATCTAATCCTGGGAGAAAACCAAGTATCGAATGACCCTTTGTGGCACTAGTACAGTCTGAATTGGTGGAACTGAGCTGGGAATATCTCTGTAGGATGGACAGTAGCCAATGTTCCACCATTCATTTATGGATGAAAGGTTCAAAAATCTAGGTTGGCTACAGACAAAATTAGAGTCTTTAAGTTCTGGTAGCATTCGATCCTTCCTTAAAAATATCTTGTCAACTAGCTTAGGTCTTAGTCTCTAGGAAATTGAGGTAGGTTCAGTTAAATGATGGACATTCTCAGTGTGTGTTCAGTGTTTGAGCTAATCCCAGAGGAGCCTTTCTGGGTGAGAGGTGCCATCTGCCTGTCTTCCTATCTCTATCATGCAGTATATGTTGAGAATTATTCCAAAGTTATATAATGGAAAGTTGCTATAGCTATTTGCTCAAAAACTGTATTTTTTCAAAGGAATTTTAAAACGAGGACTAGAGAAATAGATCATTTTATTGCATTTGCCCAGAAACGTGGGAATTAAATGGAAATTCACTGGAAGCTATGTATCCATTTTGAGTGATAATATTTATCTTTATTTGATTAAAAAGATTGCTGTGGTTATTTATCTAAAATTTCCTGCTTCAGTTTTCATTTTCTTGTTGAATCTTGTGTATTAGAAAGGGATTGGTACTTACAACTTAATGCTTATATTCCCCTATATTCAAGAAATCTTGAATAATCATAATCACACCTGAGCCTCATCTTTTCATATATAGATATAAATATAGTCCACACGTTATTATTCAGTGATATTCAACTTAAATAGTAGATTAATCCCCTTAATCATGCTATTAAATGTAGTAGCCTTTTCTCTTGCCTTGGTATGTGGCTTTGGCCTTTCAAAAGGATCAAAGAAGAAAATTTATTGAGTGAACCTTTGAGTTGCAGCATAGCAATTCCTTCCTCATTGATGTGTTTTGGGGTTTATTTTGATTTAAAAGTAGCCAAATGGAGAAAGAAGAAAGGACACAGAAACAAGCTCATTAGGCATGTGTTTATGCAGCTGTAGGATCGTAGGAGTCAAGAATTCTTTCTAGGATTCATGAGATCCACAACAATTACACATGGTAAATGTCTCAGAGAAGAGTCTGACTTTAACAAGAGGAAATGTGATTTTCTGTTTTTTTTTTTCCTTTGTTTACTCTTTCAGTCCATAATCATTCGTGGAGCTTTCGAGATGACAAGTGGCTTTTCTAAGCTTTTTCTGTGTGTTGTGTGTTTCATTATCAAATGTAGAGTACAGTATTTTGCATTCACCAAGTATAAGGTGCATGTACTGTTAGGCTGTGTCTATGCCAGTTCCCAAATCCCAGGAAGGCATATATTTTTTGGAAAGGGCAAGACCCACTCATGTTGTTTAATTTCCTTTTGCCAAATCAGCCAGAAAATTCAACCATAGCAGGCAAGTTCAAGCAGTGTCACAGACTCATGGATAAAGTAGCTGACGTTTGTGTTCATTTGGTTTTTAAAACGTTCCCCCAGGAAAGCTCTATTGGAATATCAAGATACTTCTGAAAAATGCTGCCAGTGGTGACAGTGGAAATGACGGGCAGTTGCTCTGATCAACATATGGATAATTTGGTGTCTGGATGAGATACCAATATAGCTAGACTTGGCTGGTGCAGAAACCTGTCAGACTGTTCCAAAATGCTTTCTCTGAAACACTTGTGTAGACACAGCCTAAGAGAGAATAACCTCTTAAGTGTAATTTTGACTTTCTCTCCCCAATCAGAAGAAGATAGTGTTTTTGATGAATCTGATATTCATGATACACCTACTGGACCCTGCAATAAAGAGTCTCAAACTTTTTTTGCAAGATTGAAAAGGATAGGCGGCAGCAAAATGGTGAAATATCAGCCGGTTGAGATGAATGTTCAGAGAAGTATGAACTTTTTCTCTCAGTAATTTTATGCAGAAATGTTGTACTCTACCGTTTGTTTGGGGTGAAATCTTAATTTTATTACGTTACTACACATTTTGATACCGTTGATTTTTATATATATGTATGCACAAACAGTATATATATATACAAGTTTATATATATACGTGAATTGACAGATACATCATTAACGTCATTATTGTCTTCAGGGGCCATTGCTTGATTTGATTTGTTGCAAAATGTTTGCTTCTCTTCCACACGATTTGAAAATAGTTTCCTAGATCTTCCTCAGCCAAAAAAAAAAAAAAAAAAAAAAAAAAAAAAAAAAATCCCCTCTCCTATGCACAAACAGAGCTGGGGAATTATCCCGGAGCTTGATTTTTGGAAATCAGATCCTAAACTACCTTTTTGTTTTCTTTCATTCCAAAGTTTCCTGTTTTTTAAAATTAGAATGAATCTTACAAAAACTTGGCCAGAAAGTCAGTTTTCCCTTCTGGTGGCGCTGGGATTGTGATTATGATTTATGGCAATAGTGTGCCTGAGGATGAGGGGAAAAATGGTGAAATCTCCAAGTGAAATAGTACTAGCTCTTTCTGTTTTAATCAGGTGAAATAGAACTGGCTGAATATAGAGAAACGGGTGCATTACAAGACAGCCTTCTGCACTGTGTGAGAGAAGAAAGCATTCAGAAAAAAAAGCTGCGCTCTTTAAAACAAAAATCTCTTGATATAGGGAATGCAGACTCGCTCTTGTTCACGTTAGATGAGCATCGTAGAAAGTCTTGCATAGACCGGTGTGACCTAGATAAGCCGCCTGCCCAAGCTGCTTATGTCACGCCTAGAAAGAACGACCACGGACGGTCAAGACAGAATTCTGCTACGAGGTCGGATAACCTTGAGATCCCCGAGAACCCAGCGGTGGAAGGATTCCCGGAGCCCCGAAGGCCTGTGATACCAGAAGTTAGGTTAAACTGCATGGAGACGTTTGAGGTGAAAGTCGACTCTCCCGTGAAGGCCGCTCCTAAGGAGGATTTAGATCTGATAGACTTGTCCTCGGATTCTACGTCTGGGCCTGAGAAACACTCCATCCTCTCGACCTCTGACAGTGACTCTCTCGTATTCGAGCCTCTTCCCCCTCTCAGAATCGTGGAGAGCGACGAAGAGGAGGAGATGGCAAACCGGGGGCCCGGGGGTAAGAACGCCGCCTCCTCTCCCTCCCTCCCCAGTCACCCCTCCGTCCTCAGCCTCAGCACCACTCCTCTTGTGCAAGTGAGCGTGGAGGACTGTTCCAAAGACTTTTCTTCTAAGGACTCAGGAAACAATCAGTCGACAAGTAACACGGACTCTGCCCTCATGACCCTGGAGGACCCTACGGACTCGGAAGAGTGTCCAAAGCCAGAGGCGCCGCGAGAGCTCTCCTCTGGCAGCCCACTAACACTTAAACAAAAACGAGACCTCCTGCAGAAGTCCTCTGCTGTCCCTGAGGTTTCGACGGACGAAAACCCTGACCCGGGCTCTGAGGAAGAGAGGCCGGGACAGACGCCAAGTTCAGGGGCCAAAACTGTGCTCCTTAAAGTTCCCGAAGATGCCGAGAATCCAATGGAAAGCGAGAAACCCGATACTAGTGCCGAATCCGATACGGAACAGAATCCGGAAAGGAAGGTAGAAGAGGATGGAGCGGAGGAATCTGAATTTAAAATTCAGATTGTCCCGAGGCAGAGGAAACAGAGAAAGATTGCTGTCAGTGCTATCCAGAGAGAGTACCTCGACATCTCCTTCAATATTCTAGACAAACTGGGAGAACAGAAAGATCCAGGTAAGCTCATCTGTCTTCTTCCTTCCAGCCTTCCTTTCAGGTTTGTGCATCTCACTTGGTAGGGTTTGGTACTGAGTATGCATCACACTTGAAATCTTATAATGTCAGGGTGTGACATTATAATTGCTTCATAACCACTCTGGATCCCTCCAGCTTTACTAGAACATGGTGGATTCAGATGTGGTTTGACTGGCTCCATAAATGTTTCTGTGTTTGTTGTTTCTAAACCCTACAGTCAATT
Organism: Graphiurus murinus; assembly: GCA_004027655.1. Lineage (NCBI taxonomy): Eukaryota > Metazoa > Chordata > Mammalia > Rodentia > Gliridae > Graphiurus > Graphiurus murinus. The sequence goes on along the minus strand of PVLC010001293.1, from coordinate 65,692 downwards.
TTTGACTGCCCTTGGCAGTAAGAGGAGATGGCTACTTTATATCAGGATATTCCAAATATAACTTTAGCCTTCTCCAAATGAGAGAAGTCACTAACTTGAACTCTTTTTGCTTTCTCTTTTTATTTTCCTGCTCTACTTTAGTAAGCTATGAAGCTATGATATAGTCCAAGGAAGGAACAAATGTGAAGTGCTAAAATAAAGTGAAGAGTGCTTGGAATGACTAAGAATTGACAGTATTGTCATTTGGGGACCACAGATGATTCTATGCACTAAATATCAGGAACTTAAAATTACCAATTATACCTTAGTTGCCAACTAAGACCCTACACAACTTGATGGTGAAATTATCCTGTGTTTTCTTAGAGGCACTATTTCTGAGAAGATAACTTTAAAAAATTGGCAAGATAATAGTATATCTCATCCTAAAACCGTCTTCTGTAGCTCTATAATACTGGTTGAGATGCACCTTCAGTTCTCACTTCAAATCTAAATGATGGTGATGATGATGATGATGATGATGATGTGATAACTATTTAGAAAAAAAAATGAGATTGGCCAGCAATCATTGTTTTAGCATATTCATAGACTAGATAACATTGAGAACTGGCAGAGATTGTAGAAACCTCTAGACTAGCTCCTAAGTTTAGACAGAGGATTCTAAATCTCAGAGGAAGTGCATTGCCTTGTCGCAAGTCACACTGCCAGACAGAAGCCAGGTCAGTCCCTAGCTTCCTGATTCGATTCCTACTTTTTCCACCAGTCCAACTGAACACAAGTTCTAAGAGAATGTGCTCAGGCTCTTGATTCATCCCGGCATCTTCAGAGGTTTTTAGCTATTCTCTAGCTCATAGGCTAGAGCTGTGTGCCTCAAAAGTGCTCTGTAAAAATCTGTTGAATGAACATGAGTGTATTTGTAAAGAGTCATGCTCTAGCCAGGCAGAGGGGGAAAGGATTCTGTTAATAACAAGAAGTTTTAAGAAGTTAAGAAGGTTTCAAGGAAACTAGGATACCTTTTTGTTGTTTGGAGCCAGGAAAATCACTGCATAGATGGAGAATAGTGTTGGTCTAGAAACTATATTGGTATCTAGAGGTTGGGGTATGAAAATTGAACAAGGCCTACAGGATGGGTATATGTGACACGTAAGCCATAGGCTGTAATACGTGTGTTTGTGTGTGTATGTGTTACCTTCTTTATAATCTTCATGTCTCTTGGTCTTTGATTACTATTTCTTCTCTGGCTATGGACAATACCTTTGATTCTACTGTTTTTCACTCTATCTCCTTCTACTTCATATCTTCTCTCCCAATTCTCCTTAAATTCTAGTCTATCACTATAATCCCTCCCTGCCAGTGCCCTCTCTGGATTTTACTTTTTCTGATTTGCCTGGCTAAACACAGCCCTTCCTTGTTGAACCAAACTACCTATTGGCACCTGCACCTATTGGATTAATGTGACAATGTGGGTGATCTCATTTTAAATTCATGCCGCAAACATCACCTGAGTCATTTTTTATGATTGGTGCGTATTAATTATTCAGAATGTTGGGTTTCGCTGAGGCATATTCATGCATACATACAAACATAATTTGATCAGGTTTACTCCCCAATCCCTCCCCATCCCTCCCCTACTCTTTTATCCTTCCTCCCCCATCTCCTTCCTCAAGCCTGATGGTCTTCCTTCTACTTTAATGGGACTCCTTTGCTCCCTGTACTTTCCTTCTAGCTTCTACATATGAGAGAAAACATAGGATACTTTCCTCTCTGAGCTTGACTTATTTTGCTCAAAATTATTGTCTCCAGTTCCATCTGTTTTCCTGCAAACCATCATAATTTCATTCTTCTTTATGGATGAATGAAATTCCATTCTGTGTATGTACCACATTTTCTTTATCTATTCATCTGTTGACAGACACCTGAGTTGATTCCATAACTTGGCTATTGTGCTTTGATAAACATGGGTATATATGAATTTCTAGAATATGCTGACTTTAATTCTTTTGAATAAATACCAAGTAGTGGTGTAGGTGGATCATATGGTAGATCTGTTTTTAGCGTTTTGAGGAACCTCTATTTTGATTTCTATAGTGGCTGTACTAATTTACATCCCCTCCAATAGTGCACAAGATTTCCTTTTCCCCTGTATTCTTGCCAGCCTTTGTTATTTATATTCTTGATAACTTGCCATTCTAACTAGAGTGAGATGGGATCTCAGTGTAGTTTTGATTTGCATTTCCCTGATGGCTAAAGATGTTGAACATTTTTTCATATAATTATTGATCATTTGTACTTCTTTTAAGGAATGTCCATTCAGTTCATTTGCCCATTTATTGATTGAGACATTTGTTGTTTTAATGTTGAGTTTTTTGAGTTCTTTATGTATTCTTTTTTTTTTTTTTCTTATTACTGGGGATTGAACCCAGGGGCATTCTACCTTTGAGCAACACCCCCAGCACTATTTTATAATTCTTTATTTTGAAACAGGGTCTCACTAAATTATGGAGGGCCTCATTAAGTAGTAGAGGCTGACCATGAACCTGCAATCCTTCTGTCTCAGCCTTCCAAGTCCTGGGATTACAAGCGTGCACCACCACTCCTGAATTCTTTATGTATTCCTGATACTAGTCCTCTGTCAGAGGAGGCCATGGTAAAGATTTCCTCCCATTCTGTAGGTCACCTCTTCACTCTGTAATTTTTTCCTTTGTTGTGCAGTTTTTAAATTTGATACCATCCCATTTACTATTTATTCCTTTTATTTCCTGAGCTAGAGGAGTCTTATTCAGGAAATCTTTGCCTGCACCTGTGTGTTGAAGTGTTTCCCCTCTTTTTTTTCTTCTAGCAGTTGTAAAGTTTCTGGTATAATAGTGGAATCTGTGATCCATTTGAAGTTTACTTTTGTACAGGGTCAACTGGGCCACCTGGCAATCATACCATGTTTTCCTGATCTACATTCCCATTCTCCCAAATGACTATTTTGTAGCTACTTTTCTTCCTAAACTTTTAATAACTCTTCCTATTTGACATCATCAGAAGGAATTTCCACAGCCTCCCACCACCTCCTACCATCCAGTGTTTGCACTTATACACCTGGCCTTCCTGGCTCTGTTCCTCTCCAAGATCCCATTTCCTCTGTATTTCCTCTATCCTACTCAAGGATATAGGCCCCCAAACTTTCCACTCTTTCTTCTCTTTGAGTTTTTTTCTTGCTAAAGTACTCTTGACTTGGACCTATCAACATAATCTTATTTCTCTCTATTTAAAAGAAAAAGAGCTCTTGATCTCAATTCTTCCAAGTATTATCACTCTCCCCAATTTTCTCCCATTGTATTCTTTCTAAGAGTCATTCCAATGAAGCTTTCATTCTCACTCTACCACCAGAATTGCATCCATTGAGGTCTCAAGGACCTCCTTGTCAGCTCTTAGATCTTACCCTCTGACATAACTACAATATTTGTCGTACTTCACCTCTCCCATTCTACCCGGCTTCTGGTATACTGCACTCTTAGTTTTCTTCCAATTCAGTGATTACTCCTCAGTATCTTTGTTGATTACACCTTATCTCCTTAGTGAGGAAGTGTCCTGGGGTCTCTGTCCTTGATCCTATCTCCTCTCTCTCTCTCTCTCTCTCTCTCTCTCTCTCTCTCTCTCTCTCTCTCTCTCTCTCTCTCTCTCTCTCTCTCTCTCTCTCTCTCTCTCTCTCTCTCTCTCTCTCTTTCTCTCTTTGTGGTACTAGGGATTGAACCAATGAACCAAGAGGCATTCTACCTTGGAGCTACACCCCCAGCTTGATTTTATTTCTTATTTTGAAGTAGGGTCTCACTAGATTGATGAGAGTCTCACTACTTGCTGAGGCTGTCCTCGAACCTGTGATCCTCCTGTCTCAGCCTCCCAAGTACTGGGATTACAAGCATGTGCCACCATGCCAGGCTCTCTGTCCTTGATCCTATTCTCTATGGACCCTAGGTTTCTTAGTGCTCTCATCTAGCCTTATCAGTTACCCATTGACCTGGAATAATGCTCTGTAACAAAAGCAACATACAACATATTTAGTTTGAGAGTCTATTAGTCATCTGGGGATTGGCTAAGCTAGCTTGGGTTTGGTTAGGTGGCCAAGCTCTGCTCCTCATGCCTGCCAGCCTCTTCTAGGTACTGTGAAGCCTGGGAGTATTTTTCTCATGGTGAGAGCAGAGCCACAAGGGAGCAAAAATAGTGTGCAAACACTTTTCAAGCCTTTGGTCTTGTATGCCTACCAATGTTTGTTAGCCAAGGCAATTACATGGTCGAACCAAAGCCAAGAGAGAAATATACTGTGTCTCATTAATGGAAGGAACTTGAAAACCACACAGTGAAAGGCATCCGTTCAGGGAGGAATAAAGAACTGGGACCACATCACCCAAATATTGCATGGGACGTACTCAAACTGAAAAATGATCTGCTGGTCACCTGAAATTAAGATTTAACTGAGCATTCTCTATTTTATCTAACCTTAGTCAACCTTCAAAACATATCCAGAATGTGGCACCTTCTTTCTTTATCCATTGTTTCAACTCTGGTCAGAGCCACCAACATCTCTTACCTGTCTTACTTGCTGTAGCCTCTTACCTGGTCTTCCCCCTTCCATCCTTATTGCCTTCTTATCCTCTCAACACAATAGCCAGGGCAATCCTTTAGAGCATGAGATTACACCAGTGCTTCTACTTAGACCTTCCAGTGGCTCTCCATTTCTTTCATAGTTGAAGCTCAAGTTCTTTGAATGCCTAGAAAGCCCTGTTTGTCCCTGTCCTTATTAACTCTCTCCCTTTATTTGCACTACTCTCTCCACAGTCCTGCTCAGCCATGGTGGCCTTTGGCCATTCCTGACTACTCACTACACATCCTTACCTGAGGCCCCGTCTCTCAGCCTGGAATGTCCGATGCTTGGCTCACTCCTTCCCTTGAGTTCCCAGTGTGACCTGGCCTGGAAAGTGCCCCACCATCCCGCCCCCGCATGGCCTCTTGGTCGCTCTCTTTCTCTCCTACAAAGAATTGATCTAATAACCTACAATGATTTTTTTTTTAACTTTTACACATATTAATTATTGTCTGTTTCTCCCCACAAAAATGAAAGTTCCCAAAGGCAATGACTTTTGTCTGGTTCGTTCACTGGCCGTATCCGCAGTGACTAGGAGAATACTGGCAAGCATTCCGTGAGTGAAAGTGTGGGATCACATTTCCTGCCCCACACTACAGAAGCTGAATACAAATGTGTTGAGACAAGTGAACAACTGTGTTTGAATATTTGTCTTAAACCATATATAAATAAAAGGTTTTATAAAATGATTGAGGGCAAAAAAAATTGAAGAATCACGGTACGCTAATGATTGTTAATAACTATCTTACAGTAATGAAAAAAATTTAAGATTATAGATGCGAGGATTTTTATAAACATACCCAAAACTCTAAAAGTCTATACCTTTCAAACAATTCTTGAAAGCTAGCTCTAAGCAATCTCAGTCTACATTATTGGTAGGACTGTTACCCCATAGTTGCATCTCATGTTGAGTGGAGGCAGCTGAGGGTAAGAGAGGTATTACTCATGCTTTTTACTTGTCTTGGGGAGAATATCTGAGAGAAAAGAAATACACAATCTTTAATATCTTGATGACTAAAGTAATTTAAATGAGTAGTTATTTTGTGCTCTATTAAGAGGGCTTGGGAAATTTTACAAGTATACTTTTTGTTATCTAGAAGTTATTAATCTGGCAACCATATTTACTTAGAAAGACTCCTGAGAATCAAAATGTTCCAAAATCAACACTCAAAAACTTTTCTCCCAGTTCCTCATCTGGGATCTATTTTACTTTTATTTTTCACAACCAGATTAATAATCATCTAACAATAGAAGAGCATACCTAAATTGTGTCTATGTGTAGTAGATTTCTCTGTGGCAAGAGGAAATAATTGATACTATGCTGAGGATGAGACAGAACACTTTTAAGTTTAAGAACTTGAAGTCACTTGGGGCAGGTCTCCCTGACTTACAGAACAGCATAGTCTTGGAAGCCTGTGATGGCAACTCCAAATCAGCAGGATGACTTAGTATACCCTCTCTCTCTCTAGTGCAGCTGAAGATAGCAAGAAGATCTGTAAAGAATTTTAAGAGGTTTGCTATAACAAGCCATTAAACTTTTCAGAAAGTTTTAAAGAGTAATCTGTAGTTACACAGAATGTGGGACAGCTTGTTTCCCATTATTGATAGACTAGTTAAGTGATACTATATGCAGAATATATTTCACCTTAGACACAACATTTATCAGATAGGAAAATAAAATGAGTCTGGCTGGGCATTGTGACATATACCTGCAATCCCAGCTATTAAGAAGGCTGAGACAGGAGGATTGCCAGTTCAAGGCAGGCCTGGGCAACATAGTAAGACCTTATTTTAAAATAAAACTTAAGTAGGGCGTGTTGACTCATACTGAAGAGGCTGAGACAGGAGGATCATAGGTTAGAGACCAGCCTCAGCAACTTAAAATAAGGCCTAAAAAACAGTTTTGGAGATCTATAGCTCAGTGGTAGAATATTTGCCTAGCCTATGCAAAGTTCTGAGTTCAGTCCCCAGGACCACTAAAAAGAGGGGGAAAAAAGAAAGAAGATATAGTCCATTTCTAGTTCAACTAATAAAATATAAAATCCAAGTTAATAGTATTTATTCCACATCAGATATAGTCCTTCTCTCAAATTACCTCTGGCTTAGCAAAGTTTAAAGAAAGTGAACAATTACAGTATGGTGATAAGTCTGGAAAAGGTGTTATATAATTACATAAAAGGGTCACCTGATCCAGTGTTTATTTGCATTTTGGGGGTAAATGGTGTCTTGGAAGCCTCCTTGAAGCTGGAATCTCTATATAAGTTGAAATATGCATGAGAAATAGGAAACTGGCAGACAAGGGTGGAGACAGGTATTAAATGGAAAGAAACTCTTGATGGGCAAGATGAAGGGTCTTGTTCAAGGAAATGCATGTGAGCATGTTGAACTTTAGCTTTGTAATCATGCTATAATTATACTCTTAAGAGACATACCCATAGATGCAGAATGTAATATAGAATCAGTCCTTATGAAACTTTGAAACCAGTGTTTATGTAAATCCCTTAAGATAACTACTAGGAGCCGGGCGTGGTGGCGCACGCTTGTAATCCCAGCATTCGAGAGGCTGAGACCAGAGGATCCCGGTTCGAGGCCAGCCTCAGCTACCTAGTGAGGCACTCTGCAACTTAGTGAGACTCGGTTTCAAAATAAAGAATAAAAAAATAGGGCTGGGGGTGTAGCTCGGAGGTAGAATGCCCCTGAGTTCAATCCCCAGTACCACAAAAAAAAAAAAAAAAAAGATAACTACTAGGGCCAAAAAGTACATGAAGATTTGAATGGGTACAGCAGACAAAGTGTGGACAAGGTTCTTGAACTTACTTTTCATCAGTGTCCTGAGTGTTAAATAATATTTCTGTTTGTAGATCCCTCTTCGAAAGGACTTTCAACTTTGGAAATGCCACGAGAATCTTCGTCGGCCCCTACGTTAGAAGCAGGTGTGCCAGAAACAAGTAGTCACTCCTCGATATCAAGTAAGATTTCCTCCGATAGTGATTTGCCCTGAGCAGTGATGATCTGCCGCATGGTTGTCAATTGTACAGTCGTGCGTTTCTTCCCCTTTTTAAAGTGTGACACTGTGTTGTATGTTCTATGAGACCCTGGGATGTAGCATGGCCCACTTTTGTCCATATCTCAAATGTCTGATGAATCATATGGTTGCTGATTGGCCAAGAATCCTAATTTGTTAAGGAGTAATCACTGAATTTCATTTGTTGTTTTAATTTAAAAAATAAAAAATGTCTATTATTAGCCTAAACATAAAACATGGAACTGATGACACATGAAAAGCATTGTCCATGGCAGAATTCCACATGGAATATGTTTATTTAATTTGAATCACCTCATCAGTGGCAAGATTTTATCTGGATAATCATAAAATAAATATATCATATATTATTATCATCTCAGAGGCTGGTAGTATGGAACTTCATTCATTCATTTATTCATCTATTCATTCATTTTCAGTCATAAACTATTTATTGTCTGCTGGGTGCCAGGCATTGTGCTTGGCACTGGGTACCAAAGGTGAATAAATAAGATCCCCCTTGTCCTCAAGGAGTTTACATACATAATATTATTTTATTTTTGTGGTACTGGGGATTGAACCCAGGGGCATGCTACTTCTGAGCTACCTTTTTATTTTTTATTTTGAAACAGGGTCTTGCCGGGTTGCTGAGAGTCTCGCCAAGTGACTGAGGCTGGTCTCCAATCTGCAATCCTCCTGTCTCAGTCTCCCAGGTACTGGGATTACAGGTGTGAGCCACCACACCTGGCTACATAATATTAATTATAGCCACCATTTATTTGACACCTGTCATGTGCCAGGCACTATGCCGAATGGTTCATATACATTTTTACCTGATCCAATCCTTCCATTAATACTGCATGGCAAATTGATGACCCCATTTTATAGGTTGGGAAACTGATGTTCAGAGAAGCTAAATAACTCGCCAAAAGTCACATAGCTATTAAGTGATAGAGACAGCAATTGATTCTATGTATGTTAGACTTTAACTTTAGGGCTTAGGTTATTTTTTAGTATACCATACCACCTTAGAAAAATTCAAAGTTGATTATAACAGAGATTATAGAAATTCTAAGAAATAGTTTCCAAGTGAGTTATTTGCCCTTTTGGTGGCAAAGAAGAATAGCCAGTTCTAAATCTGACTGTTTTTCTTTTATCACAAAAATATGTTTGATGATATGATAAAATGCAATTCTTAAGTCCATATACTAAATCATGGAAGTGTATTTTCTCTTTCTAATGAGTCATCAATAAAAAAGCAAATTCTAATTAGAATTCCAAGTAGATATAATTTGAGATTAGTGAAGATGATTAAGTCACGGTGACTTTAGTGCTAGTTAAATGTATCATAAAATACATATACTAAGTTATCATGATCCCCGAATCATGACTGCATTTAGCCTTTGTGGATTTATTTAGCTTAGCATATCATTAGGTTCCCACCTTTCCCCTCCTTGCCATTAAAAGCATGCATTTTCTAGCTCTTGGTGGTGTGCTCTTGGAGGCATAATGTCAGGTGTTTTATACACTGAGCTATTAAGTATTAAGAGTTTTTACTCTCAGGAACTCTGTCTGCTATCTTTATAAATAACTGAGAAGCTGGGGACTTAGCTCAGTGGTAGAACACTCGCCTAGCATGTGCAAAGCCCTAGGTTCAATCCCCAGCACTGCAAAGCAAAAGAAAACAAAACAAAAAAACCCCAAAACTGAGAAATTATTCAACCAATAGAGATGTTAAATCCTTATTTGATTGAGTTTGCAAGATGCTGCTAATTTTAAACTTTGTTAAATCTTTTAAAAGATTTCTGGTTTTAAATCTTACTTAAAACTGTACTTTTCAAGTGAGTCATAAAATTGCAAATTTTGCCAATCAACAACCAAAATCAGAGACACTTGCTATTAGATTGATTAGTCATTTCCCTGAATTCAATTAATACGGACTCCAAGACACAAGAATTCTCATCATATTCTTCTTGCTCAATTTGTTAGCTGATTAATTTGTAGCTAAGCATGCTGTGACCACCACAAATCAAACAGCATGCTAATTACATTAGAAATAATATAGTTGATTTTGCTTAACACCAAATTGCTGCCTTGGTACCATGGTTGTGAAACCTGTGTATGATGTTTAAGGTTTTCCAGGGGCCATACAGTCATCCTGGTTTCTTTCTACCATTCCTTTTTAGGGCATGTAGTTCATAGCTTTGGTTTTTGAAATTGTACTTTTCAACTACAAACTTTCAAATATCCAGTGTTTGGGGCCATGTAGAAAAGCCACATTGGTGATGCTCTGTCTCACACTGGGCTGGTTGGTAGGATTGTTGGGACCGCTCACAGTGGAATGGGAACCACGGAGGCAGGCTGCTTCCTAACCTAGGAGTCCACTGACAGAGTGCTTTTTGCTATTTTCTGGTTTGGAAATGCTTATAACTTGATATTTCACTGGTGGGGTATTTGTCAAAGCTTAATTGCAGGATAACAGTTTGACCATTGTTTTGTAAAACAGAAATGTGTACTAGAATATATGTTACTCGATTCCCACTTTTCAAACAGTAAACAGAAGCTCATACAGAGATTGAAAATAGCATTGACTTTGGGATTGATAATGTTTTGGTGTTAGGACCACCTGCATTTCTGATTGGTTCCAAGTAACACAATTTCATTTGCTTCAATTTCTCTCTTTAAAAATTGGGGTTGATGTGTCATCCTACTCCAAAACATACATGCACACATGCACATCATATACACATACCTGCTCCTGGACCTCATAGGGGTATGATGAAGACCAAAACTAGGTACGCACAAGCTCTATTAAAGTAGGTGAAGCCAAGTGTGGTGGTGCACACCTGTAATCACAGTACTTGGGAGGCTGAGACAGGAGGATCACAAGTTTGAGGCCAGCCTCAGCAACTTAGCGAGACCCCATTTCTAAATAAAAAATAAAAGGGGCTGAGGGTATAACCTGAAGGTTGAATGCTCCTTGGTTCAATCTCCAGTACTAAAAGAAAAAAGAAGACAATCTATAAGTTCAAAGTAGTATTATCTGTCTTAAATCCTTTTTGGAATATAGCAGAGTTTATAAGTGAAAACAATCATAGTTCGTAAGTTCATTCACTTGTTACTGGGATACATATTTACAGGCTGCAGATCATTGCTAAGCACACGGTTATTGTCTATACTGAACAAAGAAAGACACTTGGAACAGCAGATTATCTTAATTTTTTACTTGAATAAGAGCATATAATTTACCAAAAATCACATTAGAAGGTTCAATTAAGATTCATATGGATCAAAACATTCATATGAATGTGTAGAGCCTTTGTGCGCTGTGGAAATGTATTCCCACTAGTAATCATCTCCTAATTTCCTTCGTATAGCTCAGTATAGGCAGATGAAAAGGGGATCCCTGGGAGTTCTGACAATGAGCCAGTTAATGAAGCGGCAGCTGGAACATCAGTCTAGCGCCCCCCATAACATCAGCAACTGGGACACTGGTGGGTCAAGATTTTTCTTTTCATTTTACCTCTCACATTAGCTAATGCCACTCTCTCTGTGTCCACCCTGCTCCCTCGTTAAGGAATACATTTTCTCTCATGTTCTTGGGTTTAAATATTTTTTAAAAAGACCTCTGAAGTAATTGATGAGTCTTTTGAAGCTTTCCAAGTGTTCTGAACCAACACGTTCTTCCAGCTAGACTGGTCCAACTCATTTTTTCCTGAGACCTAGATTCTGGATGGAACTATGATTTAATGATGCAAATTTAAGACACCCACAATTATTAATATTCTTCTATAAAATTATGTGGTACCAATATTGAGGGAATATTAATAGTAATAACAAATGTCAGTTTAGTAACACCATGATCTGCGGGGAGGTCTGGGAATATGAGTTCTGTGTTTGAGTCAGCAGGGCTACCAGGTCGCAGCTGCACAGCCTCATGCTCATAAGATGGAACTGCGTCTAATTTCAGTTTTAAAGTAAGACTTGACCATCATGACATGTCTGTTTTAAATATGATGATCACTCTGCATTTTTAAAATGTCACCATATTCTGCACACCTACTTCCTTCTCAAGCTAGTAGTATTGCCACATTCCTTCTTAAAATACCTACCCTTCCCTTTTTTTCCTTTTAAATCAAATGGGTCATTTGAGTTACAAGATTATATATGGGGAGCTTGCATGTATATGAAAATGTACGGGTTTATTACTGTGATATGATCAGGCGCCAGCACATGGGCTCTTTTAGTACCTTGGTTAGTAAAGGTTTTGTGTTTTCTCTTCCTTTAGTGATATGTGGTAGTGAGCAGTGAATAGCCAGAAACCAACGGGCAAGGGCAAGAAGCAAGACGTGGGATAGCCAACCTCCAGAATTTGATTTGGTTTGGGTGAAGTCTTTTTGTCCAGACCAAAGAGAACTGCATTTCTCTCTTTCCTGAGATGAAACTATGGAAGGAACTGAGAATGGTAGCTTTTTGTCTAGCTAGGTCTCTGGTATTAAGTGCCCAGGTCAATCTGGGGGCTTTGAAGATTATTTTACCATGCTATTACTTTTTGTAATTGGTAGCTCAGCCTGAACTAACCATTTTAGCTTTTGACTACAATTACTATTTAGTAAAGTGATAAAAAGGCAAATTAATCTCAATGTCCAATCAGCAGTTTAATCTGAAAAGCTATATGATGCCAAATAACCCATTTAACTGAATTTTTCTCTTCTCAACCAGACTTCAATTTTGTTCATGTCCCTCTGGATTCCCGTGTACATGCTGTTTGAACTCCTTTCGCTTGAGTCTTCCTGGGCTTGTTTTCCATCCCCCAAGATGGCTCTCCAATTGCTAAGTCCTACTGGATCTTAATCTCAATATTTTTGTTTTGATTAGTGCCATAAAAAGTACTTCCCAAGTCTGAGCCCAGAGGAGAGTCTATGAATGTGTAGTACAATGTTAGGTGCCATGCCACTTTAAGCCATAAGTGTTGATTCAGTGACTTCCTCATCTCCATAAGAACTAATCTGGTCACATAGGCACACTGAGAATGACGGTCATGACAGTTCACCTCTGCACACACCAGCCTCATGTGCTCAGAGAACCTGCCTCTTCTCCATTGCACGCATCTAGAGATGGTTTGCTTCTGTGCCTTGTCTTTCATTCAAATACATGTCCCTGAAGCACCTCCCCTCCCTTTCTGTTCCTGCCCCCTTATTCCTGTTCTCCATCCCTCAAACACCTGTCATTTCCTTCTACCAGGTCCATGTGTTCTTGGAGGAACTTTCTGGCCATGACCCCAAATTATAACTTAATGTATTTTTTTTTTATTTGCACAAAGCACTTCTTTCATGGCTGTGACATTGGCCTTTCACGTCATATCAGGTGATACAGGATTTGCACTTGTTTGAGCTGGGGTGGGATCTGCAGTTTTTTTTGGATGGTTTTGGATGCTCTCCTGCTTTCATTTAACTGAATGGTAGGTTTGTGGCAAAACTTGAAATAACCCTACCCTAAAGTCTAGGGTGTATCGTTTAAATGTTAATAATCAATAGCAACAATGACCAAAAAATGGTCTCAAGAGACTATTGGTTATATCCATCATACTGTGAACTGTACTAAACTGACCACATTGAAGACTGAAATGCTCTGTTTATCCACAGAACAGATACAGCCTGGGAAACGCCAGTGCAATGTGCCAATGTGCCTAAACCCTGACCTGGAGGGACAGCCGTTGAGGATGAGAGGTTGGTTGAGTCACAGAGTCTCAGACTGTAAGAGCTGACAGAATATATGTGTCCATCATTGAGTCATGCAGCAGGCACTGAGACCTCTTCTTCAGCAGCTCCTCGAAGCCCAACCTCTGTCTGATACCTTTGGGGACTGGCAGTGCATGACATCTCGTCTGTCAATGTGACCAACAGAAGGTCCTTCCTTACAGTGGCCTTTTAACCCTTGGAGCCCCACAATTCATATCTGTCATCTCTCATATAATCTTTTTGATGTTTGAAAACAACCATCCTTGCTCGTTCCCTCATTTCCTTCTAGACCAGGGTCCTTCGGTATTCATCAAAGGAAGTGTCAGTTTTCCATATCACCCATTACTACTTTTCTGAGCATGGCCCAGCTTGTCCATATTCCTTCCAGAATGTAGAGATAATAGATGTACAGCTTCTTTTCAGGTATTTGAGGTGTAGATTAAAAATATACACCTGACTTCATGTTGTTCATGGGAGCAAGCTGAACACAAAAAATGCTAAGATCACCAGAAGTTTTATTTTCAAAATTCATCCTGTGAATTTTAACTACAAAAGTAGTTATTCCTTACTTTTGTTCTCTTTAAGATTCAGAAAACAAGTAACTTAACAAAACAAACCATGAAAATAAACAAAAAACAATTATGACCACATCTCATAAATAGTCAAGCAGACTGTTTTCCTAGACCATAAAGTTCTTCTGGGTTTCCTAAGGAACAAAGAGATATTGATCTCTGGCTTTCCTAAGCACCTGCTTGGCAATGGGTAGCAATTTTAGCCCCTATGTCAGATGAGGTGAGACCCTTCTCTATGGGGCTAGGTAAATCTTTTATGAGTAGGAGGCATGGTTCAAACAAACCCTTGTCCATGATCTAGTGATTCAACAGCAGCAAAGATGGAGTGAAGTAAAGGAAAAAGGTAGAAGGTCATTCTCTTTCATGGTAAATGGAGGCATTCCTGGGTACAGTGACTGACATATGTATGCATGCTTTGAGACAAACACACATCTGTATAGTTTCTCCTGCTCCAAGATCCTCAAATGGGCTTTTGTCAACATCTCTAGCTTTGAAGTTGGACTTTAGAGGTGCTCCCCTCCTTATTCAAGTTTCTGAGAACCCTCTGCTTCTACTTCTAGATTTGTGCAGAAGGCACTCAGGATATCCTGAGTGGCCTCAGAAATGTTGGCAACAACTGGGAGACAGTGGGAACTACCTTTAATGCTGCAAACTTAGTTGTGACTTAGGCAGGAAAAGGTAGCTGAGATCTATGGCTTCCTCTTTTGCAGTTCCCGCCTTCTCCTTATGCATCACTCTCTATTCTTATTTCAACAGCAGAATGCAGGAATCCACTGACTCAGTCATTGCTGTCCTATGAGGCCGTCTCTTGTAGATTATGGCCATAAGTATTGCATCATACATTCAGTGTTGCCGTATGGAAAAACAGCTTCACAATGCTATTGTTAAAATACCTCTTCTGTAGGTAATGATTGTTTTGAAACCCCCCCCCCCCAAATGACAGAATCACTCTCTTTTCTTGACTTTAGTTGTAATTACTATATAATAGTAATTGGCAATAATCCACTGAAAGCCTTGCCTCAGAGTGGTTTAATCACTTTTTAATGTGAATGTGTCCTACAGGCTGAATAGCTCCACCTTTAGCATGTGCATTTTGGCATCTGGCCAACTTGGTATATCAATGTTCAAGAGATGTGGAGTATTGTCTTTAAACTTTTTGTGTTTTGGTTTCTTGAAACAGCTTCATGCTGTTTACCATACTATTCAATAATCAATTGTGTCTTCTTTTATCTTCGCCTAGTTCTTGCCTTTTCTAATATATTAATCAATGTATATTTATGTTAGTGATACTGTTACTTCCACTCAAAGAAACAGCTTTATGAAACAGAGACCTTTGTTAATAATACCCTTAGGTATACTTAGAAAATAATGTTATCTCAGACATCGCTGGTAAATATAGAAGTAAAACTTGTATTCCCATTTGGGAGCTTAGGAAGTGATGTAAAGATACTTGCCTTTGCTGTTTGGGTTTGCAGGTCTCTAGCTTTACATAAATATATTTTGTAATCTTTAATTGGGAAGGGGGTCCACAGTGTGGGAGCATCTTGATTTTTCAGAAGCTTCAATGCCATGTTTTCCTCTCAGATTGAGACATCTTGCCCATTTGGATAGGTTTCTAAAATTTGTATTCTGATTCCTTTAGAAATAAATTCTTTGAATTATTGTCCTTCTTCTCTTTAAGGAGAGATCATACTTTTTTTTCCCCAGCACCAAGTTGTCAGTTCCTTGATGAGAAGAGATTCTTTAATGACCATTGGTTTCTTCTGTCTTCTTTCCCCTTTGAAGAACTCAAGAGTCTCAGCTATTTGTAGAACATGGTATTATTCTGGATTGTCACATTGGGATTCTTCTTGGATGCCTTGATTACACAGTTCTCAGATAATCTTTCTTAATGGAGAACACGCTCCTGATTCTCCAGATTTTCCCATCACTGGAACATGTCACTAGATTCCTGCCTCAGATTTCTTTGAAGGAATCAAAACCCAAAGTTTTCTTTTTGTTTGTTTGTTGTTTTTTTCGGTACTGAGGGCTGAACCCAGGGGCATTCTACCTCTGAGCTACACCTCCAGCCCTATTTTTAGTTCTTTATTTTGAAACAGGGTCTTACTAAGTAGCTGAGACTGACCTTGAACCCAGATCCTCCAGTCTAGCCTCCCCAAACCTCCCAAGTACTGGGATTACAAGCATGTGCCACCATGCCTGGCTAACCCAAAGTTTTAAAATTGTGGTATTGATTGGCTGAAGTAAAAGTCACTATTGGTACCTTCAAAACACTTGATGTTTCACACATAGATACTTCAGTTTAAAAAATGGAGTCTTGTAGCTTTGGAGCTTTTGATATTCATTTCCAAAGTAGAAAACTGCACTGATATTTTTTTAGATCAGATATCTCCTCTTGCTCAGGTGTGTCAAGTTCTGGGCTTATGTTGCCTTCCCACATTAGCAACACTGCAGTGTCGATACACATTTGTGCTTTTAGAAATGCAGCATTGCACCGGCAGCTTCCATTTCTGCCCAGCAGATCAGGGTGTAGCTGACTTAGGGGTTCCCTGGAATAGATTTCCCCTCTTCTTTGTCATCTTAGTCCTAGTACCCTGTTGACACATCTGAACTTTCTGATTTTTCCAAAGTAAAGAAGCAAGGGAGAGATGGGCAGCTAGTTCTTAAAATCATATAGGCAGGATAAAATCACCTTCTTTATACTATTAAGAGTTTTTCGTATCTGGGCGTGGTGGCACACGCTTGTAATCCCAGCATTTGGGAGGCTGAGACAGGAAGATCTGGGTTTGCGGCCAGCCTCAGCTACTTAGTGAGGCCCTCCGCAACTTAGTGAGACCCTATTTCAAAATAAAAAATAAAAAATAGGGCTGGGGGTGTAGCTCGAAGGTAGAACGCCCCTGAGTTCAATCCCCACTACCACAAAAAAAAAAAAAAAAAGAGTTTTTCTCATGCAATTGGGATGCCAAAGTCACAGTCCTGTGAATGCAATTTTTGGAGGGTTATGAGAGCAGAGTGGGGTTCCCAGAAGCTGATCCTTATTCACTGTCTGTCTCTTTGCTGCCTACCAGGTGCCACTAAGTCCAGCCTGCTGTCAGCACCTAGCATCGTCAGTATGTTTGTGCCTGCACCTGAAGAATTCACTGAGGAGCAGCCAACCCTGATGACAGACAAGTAAGCTTACGTAGTTATTTTCTTCACCATGTTTGTTGAAGTAGAGTTTAGTCACTAGGGTTGTGAGAAAGCATCAGAGGAAGCATGCTTTGCTTATAAGTCATAAGTTTATTTTTAAAAGGCTGTAGCCAAGCTGGTCGTGGTGGCGCATGCCTATGATCCCAGTTCTTGGGAGGCTAAGACAAGAAGATTGTAGATTTGAGGCCAGCCTTAGCAACTTAGTGAGACACAGCAAGAACTTGTTTCAAAATAAAAAGTAAAACAGGACTGGGGTGTAGCTCAGAGGTAGAATGTTCCTGGGTTACAAAAGGAAAGAAGTCTGTAGCCCTAAGTGTTAGAATGCATTTGTGATTTTAGAAATGCCATATCATATGAGCAGTTGTTTTTTGTGCTTAGGCATTTTTCTCTTTTTAATTGGAACATATGCAAATATTATCACTTACTCATTATGTCTAGCAATAATTTTACACCTATAAAATCTCTCAACCAGAAACTTCAAATTGTTGGATTGGGAATAAGGATGAGACTGCATTCTTACTCTGTCCTGACAGCAGAATCCACTCTCTCAATCTCAAACTGGTTACATCACCTCTCAGCTTGTCAGCCTCCAGGAGTCCCAGGTTCCTTCTAGGATAAAGTCCAAACGCCTTGCTTATTAGATGAGGCCCATTAGCTGGTGAAGGGACGGTCCTGCTGCTCCTCAACAGGTGCTCTCTCCCTAGCCACTCCCTCCTTTTCCAGAGCACCCTGATGTGTTCTCTATCTGAGATTTCAAAGGTGCCCTTCTCTTTGTGTTTCCTCTTCCTGGTAAACTCCTATTCATGCTTCAAGACCTAGTTTAAGGCAGAGCTTCCCCAATTCCACTAGGCAGAATTAGTCACACCATGCTCTAGTTTCCCATAGCATCTGGTACATCTCTGGTTTCCAACTTTTCATATTGTATTTTATTTATTTGTTTCAGTAATAGATTGTGAGTTCTTCAGGGACTAAGTCCAGTTTATCTGTATTTTACACAGTCTCTGCCACATACATTCTTTCTGCATCTGTGGTGATGGTGGCACCAGACCCTCCTTACTGTGAGAGTGGGGCCACTGACCTCCTTTTGAGGACTTCCAGGACTCATGGGAAGTGGCTGTGTGCCATATGTGACATCTTGAAACTGCAGCTGGTTTTCATAGAGAGCTCTCCTCTGTTCCCTTTGCAGATGCCACGACTGCGGGGCCATTCTTGAAGAATATGATGAAGAAACGCTTGGGCTGGCCATCGTGGTCCTCTCCACCTTCATTCACTTGAGCCCAGACTTGGCCGCCCCGCTGTTGCTGGACATCATGCAGTCCGTGGGAAGGTGAATGTCAGCTTCCGTTTGTTTGGTAGGAAGGAACCCCGTCATGCTAGATCTTGAAGTCAAACCTACGGGCTCCAAAGTGAAACATTTGGTCGCCTTGGGGATGCTTGATATCTGTGGGATCAATTTAGACTAGTTTAAAAGACAGAATGCACTCATCTTTTGATTGAATTCCCCAGCTATCTAGGTTCATGAGTCACAATGTCAGAGAGAAGCTAGAGGAAGCTATACTAGGAAAACTCTACTACTTCTTGTTCTCAATTACTTTATGAGCTAATATGTATAACAGTGCTCAGAATTGTCAGTGGTTCATATAAGCACTATAAGTATTTATTATTATTATTAATTAGTTATTATCATCTCTTTTCGCCTGTCTTGAGATGAATATTCTAGGTGTTTTGTGATCTCAAGGGAGCCTCACTTAACTATGCAACTTGAGGCCTCACCATTTAAGGAGCAGTTTCACATTTCTGACTCAGATAAAGGAAGTGTGTATATATTCTGAGAATAGGACCTTCAGCCTGAGAGATGATAAAGCTTAGCAGCTTTGAGTGTTCAAATTCTCTTTAGTAGATAGACATTAAAAGATAAATGATGGCCGAGTGCGGTGGCACATATCTGCAATCCTAGTACTTGGAACCCGGGATGAGAGGACCACTGGTTTGAGGAGAGCCTCAGCAAATAGTGAGAACCTCAGCAACCTAGCAAGGTACTGTTTTAAAATAAAATAGGACTGAAGGTATAGCTCGGAGGTAGAATGCCCCAGGTTCAATCCCTAATGTATGTATCTCTCCCCTCTCTCTCTCTCTGTCTCTTTCTCTGACACACACACACACACACACACACACACACACACACACACACACACGATAAATGATGTTTTTCATGAATATGAATGAAGTTATAATTCAGTTATGCATTGAATGTAACTTGTAGGATAGGGCTGATTAATTTCTCCATGAATTTATTAAGTTTCCAGCCTGTGCCAGCACAGTTCTAGGTGCATGGGTCATAGGCATTAAGACCTAGCTCTGTCCTCGAGTAACGTATGGCTTAGCTGTTGAGAAGGACAGCCATGTGTGGAATCATTGTGTGGCCTGCAGGACAGGGAGGGATTAAGTGCTGCCACGAGTGATATGGATGTAAGTGTTGTGGAAGTCCAGAATGGAGACTTCAAAGAGGCGGTCTGTCTGGAGGAGGCAGGCCAAGAACCGGATTCTCATGATTCCTGGCATTTGAGAGAGGGAAAGAGAATGAATCTTAGTGGAGCTAAAATTTAACCTTTTTTTAATGTGAGGAAATACTGGTTGCAAGTTAAATAAGAAATAAACAATGCATTAAAACTCAACTCCCAAAGAATATGGCCCCATTATCCCCCTCCTCCTATTTTTTTCTTTTTATGGTATCCTTAGAGTCATATAGTCAGAGACAGCATAAAGTTAAGTGTTACTATTCCACCTCTAAACTTCACACTAGCCAGTGTGCCATGTACGTGATGAATTGGAAGATACGGAGAGATAAGAAAAAGATGAAGAATTTCATTCAAGTCTTTAATTTTGACTGATCTGAGTAATTGTAGAATATATGTTGTATCGGCTTTCAGCAATTGTGAAGTTGAGGGGAAATGCAATGTCATCATTTTAGCCATCAGTACTTTTAAAGCAGATGGAATTATTGTTCTGGTATGTTACCATCTTCTTGAAACAGCTGATCTAAGTTGTAATACATATGTTGAAGTGATTGTTTTTTGGTTTGCTTTTGTTTTAATGTAAGTGAGAATAATCTATGTTCAAGCATTGCCAACTGGTAGGAAGGAAACATATGAGCTTTGAAGAAAAGCAAGGAAAAACACTAGCAGATACATTTTTGCATGTTTACATATACATGTATCTAAATCTCTGCCTTGTTTGGGCAGACTAGCAAGAGGCAGGAAGAGCATTTGATGCAGACTTGTGCCTCAATTCCACTGCAAGAGACAGGTGAGGTCATGTGGATTTACAAACACTTAGTTTGTGCCAGTTATGACCACAGGTGCCGTTCCTGGGATGTCCTAAGAGTCTGTCGGTTCAGCGTAACCCTCTCACTTTCATTCAAGCTTTTCCTGTGATTTCATATTTTGGTCTCTACTTGGATCCCTCTTAAGCTTTACCTGTCCCCTTTTCCAGGTACATTCTTTAAGAACACATTTCCCATACCTTAATTACTGTTTAGTTCATTTGCAAATGTTACTCTATTCATTATAAAGTCCTTAGCATGAGAGGACCTGGGGTCAGGGCAACCTAGAACTGTCTGGTGTTAGTAGTGCCAGAGCCGCTGTTCCTCTCCCAGTGGGTTCGTGGATAAGCTCACTTTTGCAGTCTTAACCAAGTAAAGAAACTTGTAGCATTCTCCTCATTTGTTCCTTCAATATTTTACTGACTAAGATATGTTCTTCTAAATCCACCAATTTAGTACATCTTTCTATATGATGACATATATAATATTTCCATTCATATAGAACCATATAATTATATTTTTCCAAATTACATGTTAATATATCAGTTACTTAGCCTAATATATTTTTCTTCTCAATACAACAGATTTCCCTCATCATTTCAATTCAACAGTTAGCTGACAAATACCTCGCTGTTATCTACTATTTTGTAGAGGCTTTTACGATTTCTGGTTTGTTTGTAGTTAGGGTTCAGAAGCTGCAGACAGAGAAATGAATTTGAGTTAATATGGGGATGGACTGGGTCAAATGTCCTGGTGTCCATATCTAGCCAGGCTGCAGAGGCCATTTTGTAGGTTGGTTTGGGGACAGAAAACCAATTTTAGCTACATGTCACTCTGGAAATACCTGCCTTGGTAAGGAAGGCAGGTTTCAGGGACTGGGTTAAGGCCAACCCTGGACGCTGACCTTTGAGTGGTCCCTCTGTCCTTGGTCAAAGAAATTGTCAATAGTTATACATGTTTCCCTGTTTCTGAACCACAATGGGTCTTGCCTGATACGAATGCATTTTCTCATGAAACATAAGATACGTGTGTGACTCTGTTTACTTTATTTCCTAGATTGGCGTCCAGCACTACCTTTTCTAGTCAAGCAGAAAGGTAAGATCCTCAGGTGGGCCCACATCTCACTGTCTTGTACTCTTCCTGTCTCTATATACTGGTATGTCTTCCATGGACAGACTATTGTGGGGTCCAGTTGCAGTTTTCAAGAGCACTAGTTGTTTTATTTGTGTTCATGACTTCATTTATTCATTTATTTTCATTCATTCATTTTAGTCAAAAATTCTTTTAAGCCCACCTTGTCCCTGACACTTAAGTTTCAATCAAGGGCAAAACAGACTTGATTCTTGCCCCTCATGGACCTATGGTCTACTGGGGAGGCAAACATGAATGAAATAGTAACACAAATTTGTAATTTTAAACTGCACTAAATGCTATGAAGAAAAAGTATAGAGACTTACATAACATCAATTCATTCAGCAAGTATTTACGGGGTTACTGTTAGCCACCAATCATGCAGTAGTTAGCAAACAGCCAGTCCTAGCTCTCATAGAACTTATTCTCAAGTTGAAGAGAGAGAAAATAATCAACAAGTAAACTGATAATGTAGTTTAGTATTATTTAGTGCTAAGTACTATAAAAAGTAATCAAGTCTATGTGATGGAGGTGGTATTTTAGATATAATGGTCAAGGCCAGCCTCTCTGAGGAAGTGATGTTTGAGCAAAACCTGAGTAAGCTGTGAGAGTGATCCATACAGTAATTTATGGAAAGAGTAGCCAAGGCAGATGCTTTAAGTGAGGAAGATGTTCCCCTAGTATATTTGGGGGACAGGGGACAGGAGATGAGACAGATGATTAGTGGGGAGCTAGACCAGGTAGAGCACTGTAGGTCACTGTAAGGAGTTTAGCTTACTTTACTGATGAAATAGGGAAGCCACTGGAGCCAAGGCGATGTGCTTTCCCTTATGTCTTGAAAAGATCACTCTCTAGTGAAATTCATAGACTCACATAGTGGAATGGTGGTTTCAGGGCCTAGGGGAAGTTAATTAATGAGCACATTTCTGTTAAGCAGCCGTGCAAGACTGTACCTATCGTCAATGATAATGTATTGTATACTTAAAATTTTAAGATAGGTCTTATGTTCTTATCAAATTAAAAATATTTTTAAAAGAAATAATAAAAAAAAAAAGATCGTTCCATCTTATGTGTTTAGAACAGGTCATAGGAGTGGAAATGGAAGCTTGGAAACCATTTCAGTGGTGCCACCTGGAGGATGATGGTGTTGTTGATTGTTCTAATTTTAGACATTCTGGTGGCTATTTAGTAGTTATCTCACTGTAGTTTTAATTTGCATCTTTCTGATGATATTTTTAAGTGCTTATTGACCCTTGCTATGTATTCTTTTGTAAAGTGTCTGCTCAAATCTTTTGTACTTTTTAAATTGGATTGTTGCCTTTTTATTATAGAGTTGTAGGATTTCCTTATATATCCTGAATACCAATCCTTTGTTAAATATGTTTTGAATATCTTCACCCAGTCTGAGGCTTACTTATTCCTCCTCTTTTTTCTTTCTTTCCTTTTTTTTCTTTTGTAGTACTGAGGATTGAATCCAGGGAGCATTCTACCTCTGAGCTACACACCTAGCCCTTTTTTTTGAAATGGGGTCTCACTAGGTTGCTGAGAGTCTTGCTAACTGCTGAGGCTGATCTTGAACCTGTGATCCTACTATCTCAGCCTTCCAAGTACTGGAATTACAGGCATATGCCATCATACCTGGCTTGCTTTTCTTAATGGTATCATTTGCTGATTAAATTTTAATCTAGATAAATTCTAATTGATAAAAATAAAAAAATCTAATTGTTGCCTCTTGTTTTTAAGAAAACTCTGTCTGCTTCCAAGTCATGAAGATATTCTCCAATGTTTTATTCTAAAAGCCTTATGGTTTTAGAATTTATTTTTAGCATTTATAGGATCCATTTCAAGTTAACTTTCACATATGGTGTGAAATAAGGTTAGGGAGTTCTTTATTTATCCACATGGATATCTAGTTTTTTCAATACCATTTTTTAAAGGACTCCTTTCCTCTTTAATAGCTATGGTATCTGTTAAACTCAAAATACCATATAATGGTAGTTCTATTTTTGGGATTTCTGTCCTCTTCCATTGATCTGTAATTGGTCCTTAATCTAACATCACACTATTTAGATTATAGTAGCTGTAAAGTAAGTCTTGAAGTCAGGTAGTCCTCTAATTTCAGTAATCATTTTCAAGATTGGTTTGGGTATCTAGACTCTTTACACTTCCATATAAACTTTATAATAAGCTTCTCATTTCCTACCAAAAAAAGCCCAGTGGGAACATATTAGAAGTATAAATCAATTTGGTAATGATAAAAATATTGAAATCTTCCAATTCATGAACATGGTATACATTTCCATTTCATTAGCTCTTTAATTCCTCTTAGCAATGTTTTTTTTTTAGTTTTCAGTATAGAGGTTTTATATATTGTTTGTTAAATTTATTCCTAAGAATTTTATGTTTTTAATGCTATGTGAATGGAAGCATGAAATATTTCATTTTCAATTTTTTATACTGGTATATAAATATAAATTGATTTTTATATATTAACATTGTGTCCTAGCTAAATTCATTTATTAGTTCCAGAAGTTGCTTTGTAGATTCCTTAGGATTTTGCTTTGTATGATAAAACATCAACTCATCACAAACAGTGATAGTTTTACTACTTCTTTTATAATTGTTTTGCTTTTATTTCTCTTATTACCTTACTACAATGGCTAGGACCACCAGTAATGTGATAGAGATGAGGGAGTGAGCATTCTTTCTTTGTTCTTGTCTTCAGAGAAACTATTTACTATCTTACTATTAGTTTTGTTAGCTGTAGGTTTTTCATAGATGCCCTTTAACAAGTTGAGGATGTTTCACACACACACACACACACACACACACACACACACACGTATATATGTAATCATGAAAATGTATTGATTTTGTCAATTGTATTTTCTGCATCTATTGAAATAAAAGTATTTTGTCACCTGGGCCTGGTGGCACATGCCTGTAATCCCAGTACTTACCCTGAATAAAAAGGGCTGGAGGGTGTAGCTCAAAGGTAGAATGCTCCTGAGTCCAGTCCCCAGTATCAAAAAAATTATTTTGTCTTTTATCTTTTAATATAATGAATTACATTGATTGATTTTTGACTGTTAAACTATTCTTGCATTCCTGGGGTAAACACTACTTGGACATAAAATATCATTCTTTTAATCTATAGTTGGATTCAGTGTCCATGAGAAGTATAGGTCTGTCTTTTTCTATTTCTTTTGTTTCCTTCTTTGTTTCTATTAACTTACTTTGATAATGGCTTTATTTGATTTTAGTTTTAGGAATATACTA
Source organism: Graphiurus murinus (assembly GCA_004027655.1). Taxonomy (NCBI): domain Eukaryota; kingdom Metazoa; phylum Chordata; class Mammalia; order Rodentia; family Gliridae; genus Graphiurus; species Graphiurus murinus. The sequence continues at coordinate 40,809 of PVLC010001293.1, read as the reverse complement.
ATCTCATAAAAAAAAATGGGAAATGTTTCATTCTTCACTAGTTTCTGAAAGTTATTGTAAGTTTGGGGTTATTTTTTCCAGAAGAACATTTTTGGCCTAAAGTTTCAACCAGCATTTCAGGGTAGACATGACATATTGAAGCAATAATTGTTATAATTAGGGAAATAGGACTTTTCATCCTTTATCCATTTGGGTTCTTTGATTTCTTCTTTCTTCCTTCTGGTAACATACCCCCTAATTATGTAAGGAAATATCCCTTCTGTTACCTTGGTCTAAGGGGCAGGGCTACATGAAACTCTTTTGGCTTCCATTTTGGACTTGCCTGCAATAGGTGAAGAGGAAATTTCACCTGTCAAAGTTCTATCCTTCTCACAAGTACCAGTTCAGATGCCCCAAGCAAACTCCCCAGATCTCCCAATGGGAAGCAAACATCTCCCTGCCTGCATTCTTCCTCAGAACAGCTGTCTCTTAGCCAGTTACTTTCTTGAGGGGATCTGCCTAATAATCCTTGTCCAGACTATGCCATTCTCTAGACATGTGGCCTTTGCAGTCCAACCCCCCCCCCCACCTCCTGATCCTTGGAACCTTTATCTGTACTTCGGAAGGCCTGGAATAACTCAAAGGTGGCTCTGACATTGCATGGTTCTAAGAAATGTATTGTTAGCAGGGGTTAGGTTTGACTAGATTACTTCATCTCACTGATGAAAATGACAGATTTTACATAAGAAGATTGGTGTGTAAATGCCTGAACTATAAATAGATAAATGCCTAAACCCATGCCGGGTGGCCCATAGTTTTTTATGTCTTTTCTCTCCCTGTTCAAACGCAGCATGATGGTTCCTGGCAACGCAGCAGGGGTGGCCAAGCAGTTCCTGCGCTGCATCTTCCATCAACTGGCCCCCAACGGCATCTTCCCACAGCTGTTCCAGAGCACCATCAAAGGTAATCCCCCCTGAGGCTGCAGACCCCGCAGACTCGGCTGGGCCCCCAGACCCGAACACTACTAATCAGCTTGTCATCTTTGCAGACGGGACTTTTTTACGGACCTTGGCCACATCTCTCATGGACTTCAATGAGCTGAGCTCTATTGCTGCTCTGAGTCAGCTCTTGGAGGTAGGTTGGATTGAATGATTCCCGAGGCCCCTGCGGAAATCACTGCCCTGTGTCTTTGAATCACTGCATATTGTACCCGGGAGGGAGAAATCCAAAGCCATTTAACTTAAAAAACGAAATTAAATTTTGTGTGGATTTCCTATTAGCGTAAAGCTTCTAGACACTCTCAACTAAGTGGTGGACACTGAGGTTGCACCTGTCCTCCGCAGAACTATCCGGCTTCGAACTTTCAAGGCATGCCCAGTGGGTAGAGCAGTGTGTATTGTATCGCGAGACTTGGATCCCAGGCTCGCTCCACTGCTCATTCACAGTGCAGTGTTGTATCGCGAGACTTGGGTTCAGGTCTCGACTCTACTGCTTGATGGCTGTTTGGCTGTCAGCGGTTTTACTAGTAGCGAGGCTCCTGTACCTCCAGTCTGTTCTGGAAGATTCTTTCCAACCAGCATCATTCATTGTGTCTTTTAACCACGCCAATTATAGATCCTAAGAAGATGTTTCTTAGTTCTGTCTTACATTTCACTTTTAGCCGGGCGTGGTGGCACACGCTTGTAATCCCAGCATTCGGGAGGCTGAGACCGGAGGATCCGGGTTTGAGGCCGGCCTCAGCTACCTAGTGAGGCACTCCGCAACTTAGCGACACCCGGTTTCAAAATAAAGAATGAAAAATAGGACTGGGAGTGTAGCTCGGAGGTAGAATGCCCTTGAGTTCAATCCCCAGTACCACAAAAAAAAAAAAAAAAAGATTAGTATTTCCCCTGAAGTTTGTCTGAACTTGACAACGTTTCTCTATATCCCTCCTGCCTATTACAACAGTCAGTCTATCTGATAGGCGCTCAACGCATGTTTACAGCATAAATTTGTGACTTCTAAACTGATCTTCAACAATAGCTACATGAATTCCCAGGCTGTTTAAGCAGTTCATTGCCTATGCTTTTGTGTTTTTAGGGACTAAATAACAAAAAGAGTTTACCAGCAGGGGGTGCTATGATACGCTGTTTGGAAAACATTGCTACTTTCATGGAAGCTTTGCCCATGGATTCTCCTAGTAGCCTCTGGACCACTATCAGCAATCAGTTTCAGACATTTTTTGCCAAGCTGCCTTGTGTTTTACCTCTGAAGGTAAGCTGACCCCGGATTTCATTTTGAATTACTTTCTGACCATTTGCTTACAGAGCAACACAAGAAGCAGAATCTTGGGTGATCTGATATATCCCAAGGTGCTCTAAGGACTCTTTTCCAGCCACAAAGTGAAGAGCAGTATTTAGTTTTTTATGCAAAATTTAAACAAATTGGAACAAAATCACTTGTTGGTCTGACGAGTGAAGTTACATGTTGATAGCTCCATTTTTCTTTCTTTCTCCGCCTCCCCCCGCCCCCCGTACTGGAGATTGAACCCAGGGGCATTCTACCTCTGAGCTATACCCCAGCTCTGTTTCTTATTATTTTGAAACAGGGTCTCACTAAGTTGCAGAGGGCCTCACTAAGTAGCTGAGGATGGCCATGAACCCATGATCCGCCTGTCTCAGCCTTCTAAGTACTGGGGTTACAAGTGTATGCTACCATGCCCAGCTGATAGCTCCACTTCTGAAATGAGTATTTTAAATATGAAGAATTTCATAAAGACCAACTACCTCTGATAATACCTTTTGCTAAATTGGCAGATACTACTAGTAGGGTTTGTAGGGATGACAATTCAGAGACCTTTAGCTTGCTGTGTGCTGCTTTGAGTTTGAAGTTACTGGTCAAAGCAAGGATATAGAGGAGGGATCCTGACAACCACTTTTTCATTCTGTGATCCTTGTTTGCCACAGATCTAGAGTAGTGTATAAATCCAAGCAAGGATGATTAGTACTCTGAAACTATGTATGTATATAGCTATTGTACACATCACATATACATACACATACACACACACACACACACATACACATACACATATACATACATATACATGAACCTGCCTTGGACCAGAGGGTCATTCAGAGCTATTTATTGCTAAAGAGACACATACTCTAAGATGAGTGGGGCAGGTGTGGCGAATTCAAATGCCGATATGCAAATATGATAGTCAAAATATCTAACTTGAACATTGGCCCGTTGGAGTATTGCCAGCTGCAAACAACTGGAATGCCTAATGTGGAATCAGCTCTGCCCATTAGAGACCCTGCCTGCAATGTTAATGGGAGAAGTAGAGTGAGCTAAGATAATGAGAACTGAAAGGCATCAGTCCTCCCACTGGGGTCAGCTGCTATTTCTCTCTTGAGCTGGCTTCATGTTGTGGATTTTCCCATTTTTTTCTAATATGCCATTTCCTGATTTTTTAAATCACTGGAAGGGCCTGTTGAGCAGCCAGTTTTCAGCCCCTGGTTTAAAGTAAGTAAATGTCACATCAACTCTGATGGATATTGAGCATATTAAATAGGACAGTCTTTCCTTTAGAAGATACTTTTAGGATTTGTGTAAGAATGAATTTTATGATTTGTGTAAGAATTTTCTCTGCTAGGTCAAATTTAGGTGTATCTGAGTACTGCTTCTGTTTTGTTTGTAACCTAGGGGGAAAATTAGGGCATTGAAAAACCCCTAGTTTGTTTTCACCAGAGGTGTGGATCTTGAACTTCAGTATGCATCAGTGTCCTAAAGGGACTTGCTCAAATGTAGATTACTGGGCCTGATTTGAGAGTCTCTGATTCAGTAGGGGTGGGGCCTGAGGGTTTACATTTTAACAAGTTTTCAGGTAATAAACATGCAGTTGGTCCAGGGATTCCACTTGGAGAACCACTGGCTTAGTTTGTGCTATATTCAAGAGATTAAAATATGCAGCTGCAGAAATTGAACTGTGGCCTGTTATTGTGACATATTCACAATGTTAAATAATATCATTGTTTATTGTTGCTGTACCATTTTCCCCTAATCCCAGTAAACTCAATTTAAAAAGTACATTTTGCTGTGGATTCTTGCCAAAATAGGACTCTAATTGATTTATAAGGCATGACTTTCTCTTGTAGAAATTTTACTGCTTTTCCCCAGGTTTTTGTCATGTCTTGTTATGGCAGAGACAGGGCAGGTGAAACTAGTTCTTATTTGAACCAATGGTTTTTAAATAAGTTTTGGTTTTTTTCCAATGTGTCCTTCACAAATTAGTGTACCTCTTTAGAATTGGATACATTTAATATCTACCTATCCGTCTATGTGTACATCCATCCATTCATCCATCCAGTTCTCTATCAGACATTCTATATGATACATAGAGCTCTATCTTTGAATTATATAGTTTAGGAGCTGTGTTTTATTTAATTATTTCATTAAAATATTAATTGTTTCATTAAAATATTTGTAAACTGAGAGTGATTGTTTTCAACATCAATATACGACATGGGAAACTATCCAGAGGTAGTTATATTTCAGATTTTTCTTTTTGCTAAAATAAATACCAGAAATGTTTGAAGCAAAAGATAAATTAAGGAAACTGACTTTTACTTTTTTCATATTTGTTTACAGTGTTCTTTAGATTCCAGTTTGAGAATTATGATTTGCCTCTTGAAAATACCCTCTACCAATGCCACAAGGGTATGTATGTTTCAGAAACACATAACCAGTTGTATATTTTTTAACCTAGAAAGATAGGCATATTGCAATACTGAAGACAGAGTTCTTGCAAACTGAATGCTTCCTTTTAAACCTCCTTTCCTCTCTTCCTTTTAGGTCAGTGGCTAATACATCCCACTGTCATTGTTTATAATTAGTGCTCCTAGTCCTAGGCCCACCAATCCATCCTCCATACTACTAACCAGGTGATCCTCCTAACACAGAGTTCATCATGTTGGTTCCTAGCTTAAAAATCATTGATAACCTCTCATGTATTTCAGCGTAATGTCCAAATTCCTTAATGTGGCATACAAAAAGTTACTGGATTACTCCCCAGCCCACCTGTCTAATTCAGTCTCTGGCAGTGTGTCCACCCCCGCCTGCTATGCACTTGCAGAGTCGGCATCATTCTCATCAGAACAACCTCCACTCTGTTGATCACTTACCAGATGCAGGCCTTGTGCTTAGTGCTTTACATATGTAATCCAAAGCAATTTCGTTCCCTCCTTTTCTTTGTTTAGGCCATTTCCTTTGCCTGAAATTCTCTGAACACTTTTCAGTGTGATTACCTCTTTCTGATTCTTTAAGGTCCCGTTTACAATTTTTAAAATGTTCATTTTATCTTTAGCAACTGCCTCCTATATCAGCTCCCATAATACTTGACTGAGCTGTCTGTGTTGGCATTTACATTGTCTTTGGTGATCCTGTGACCTTCATGAACTCCAGTACTGTGTCTCATTCCCTTCTGTCTTCCTGGCTACCTTTCCAGGTTGCACTGCATGTAGTGGTACAGTAGTTTGTGTTGCAGGAGCTTGTAGGTACTAGCTATTAAACCAGCAATGCATGTTTCCTGCAACTGTCTACCTTGACTGTGCTTTCACGGAAAAAAACTAGAAAGTTGCAAAGAGATCATTTGGTTGAATATGCTCATTTAAAGATAAGTAAACGGGTTTACAGAGAGGAAGTGTCTTGGCCTAGGCCACAGAGCTGGTTCATAGATTTGAGACTTGAACACAGGTCCTTTGAGTCTAAGTTCCTTGGTTTTTCTGTTGAACCATATTGCCCCTTCACCATGAGGGTTTGCTAGATGTTAGAGCAGGTTTCTGTATAGGTTGAATTCAGGTTTCTCTTTTTGACCAACAAGGATGCATTACGTACCATCTTGAGACATATTCCCATACCCCTTCTTCATTGTCAGTGTTTCAAGGCAATCATATTTATATGGAGCAAAGAACATTGAATCAACAGTACTATTTCAAAAAGTTTCTTTAAGACTTTTCTATATGAAAAGCATCACACAGGTTTCTGTGAGGAGTACAAATAAGTGAAATACATAATCCTTGTTCTCAGGGGCAAGTAATGTGACAAATTCATTTTTATATCAACAAGGGAAAAAGAACCTCAAAAATGCCCATGTTCCTTGATATAGTCATTCCTTTTCTGGGAATCTATTCTAAGGAAGAAAATGAAAATTTCATGCAAAAATATATTTATTTGGGTATTATTTATAGTAAAATATGACTTTTGTGGACATTAAAATGGATGGTTATGAAAATTAAATGACACTAGAATATTTCTTATATAAGGTTCATAAAAAACAAAATACAGAATATGTGTAAGATTTCACTAAGTAAACCAGTACACATTGTAGAAGGGCAATATATCAAAATGTTATCACTAGGTGGTGGAATTGCACACGACTTACAGTTCTCCATCAGTACTTTCCTACTGCGTTAGTTAGCTTTGCATCACTGTGACCAAAATACCTGACAAGAAGTACTCAGAGGAGGAAAGATTTATTTGGCTCATGCGCCAGAGGTTTTAGTCCATGGACAGCCAGTTCCTCTGTAGAAACATCATGGTGGGAGAAAGCTGCTCAGCTGATGGCAGCCAGGAACAGTCATGGGAGAGAGGGACGAGGAGAAGAGAAATGGGGTCTTTGCCCCTGTGACCTCGTTCCTCCAGCTAGGTCCTTCTTCCCAGTAGTCCATTCAGCTATTAATAGATCAGAGGGCCAGAGCTCTTAGGAGGCAATCATTGCCTAAAAGCCCCCATCCCACTCTGAAACTTGCTGCATTGGGGACCATACTTTCCACACATAAACCTTTGGGGAGACATTTCAGATCCAAGCTATAACACATACTTTTTTGGGGGGGGTACTAGGGATTGAACTCAGGGGCATTCTACCTCTGAGCTACACCCCCAGTCCTATTTTTTATTCTTTATTTTGAAACAGGTCTCACTAAGTTGTGGAGGGCTTCACTAAGTAGTTGAGGCTGGCCACAAACCCGGATCCTCCAGTCTCAGCCTCTCAAGTACTGGGATTACAAGTGTGCTTCACTACGCCTGGCCCTACATATCTTTAGTTTGTACATTAAGCTTGTATTACTTCCTTAATCCAGACAGTAAGGAGTATAGAGATGGCAGGTAGTAGGAATCATGGCTTGAGAGTCTCTTGGAGTCCAGTGAAACCCTTCCTTCTTATACCTCTCAAAAATTGTCCTGGAATTTGGGGTTGAATTTCATTCCATAGCTGTATGGCCTTAAGCACATTACTTGTCTACTTAACCACCTCAGCTTCAGACTAGGGAGGAATACTAAAGCTTTGGAGGGTTAATAAAAAAGATCACAGCTAACACTGATGGATAGCTTACTGTTGCCAAGTACTTTGCATACATTATCTACTTTAATTCTCACAGTAATGAGAATGTTATTCTCGCTAATGAAGTAGAAGCCATTGTTTCTCCCCTTTTACAGAGGAGAAAACTAAGTCCTAGAGAGGTTAAATTTCTTATTCAAGGTCACAGAGAACTAGAACTTTATGACACATCAGCTTCTAGAGCTGTGTCATTAGCTATATTATAACATGTTGTCTCCCAGTATAGTTATACATTTTTTTTTTTTGCAGTACCGAGGATTGAACTCAGGGGCATTCTACCTCTGAGCTACATCCCCAGCCCTATTTATATTCTTTATTTTGAAACAGGGTCTCACTAGGTTGTAGAGGGCCTCACTAAGTAGCTGAGGCTGGCTGAGAACCTGCGCTCCTGCTGTCTCAGCCTCCTAAGTACTGGAATTACAATCGTGTGCCACCACGCCTGGCTTAGTTATAAAAAATTTGAAGGAGATAAACTAGATGAAGTCATTGAACCCTGCCCGACACTCAGTAGGTGCACAATGATGTTTCTAAGAAAGCATATGGATCTAAAGGTGACCCTTTATAGATGGGATTCAGATGGAGAAACCAAAAAGGACAGTATCTTCTTGAGTACACTGGCAGCAGCTGGGTCAGAATGTTTTATCCATGCTGATGGTACTTGGGTACATGCACAAAAGGGTGGTTTGTGCTAGTTAATTGAGAAGACTGGCTTCTGGAGGATCTGAATCTGATGAGTCACAGATGCCCATAGGTTCTGAGGAATAGAATGAAAGATCCTAATGCAAGCCTCACTGCGTCTGGGTTGCTTAGGGTGATGGGAGTATGTATTTTTCAGGTAATAAAAATGATTAAAGCATGTTCTTTGAGTCACAGATTGAAGGTGCAGTTCTTTTTCTTTTCTCTTTTTGTGGTACTGGGGATTCTACCTCTGAGCTACACCTCTAGCCCTATTTTTAATTCTTTTTTTTGAAACAAGGCCTCACTAAGATGCAGAGGACCTTACTAAGTAGCTGAGGCTGGCCATGAACCTATAATTCTCCTGTCTTTGCCTCCCGAGTACTGGGATTATAAGCATGTATCACCACACCCGGCTTGTAGTTCTATTTTTATTAGACCAACAGGGTTGCTACAGTGGCTACCTAGTAATATGTTTTAAATTAAAAAATGAATGATTCCATTAGTTAAAGTTTTATAAGACTTTGCCACTTTTTTTTTTTTAAATGAAGTAATCTGCCACTCATTTTGTTTGGCCCCAATCTCATTGCAGAGTTTGTTGGAACCATTTTCGAAACTGCTCAGCTTTGTAATTCAGAACGCCGTCTTCACTCTGGCCTACCTGGTGGAGCTGTGTGGCTTATGTTACCGAGCGTTCACTAAGGTAAGGTTATCTGTGTATTCTTGTGAAACTAGAAGTGGGCAGAAATACATTCCTTTTTTTTTTTTTTTTTGGCGGTACTGGGGATTGAACTCAGGGGCATTCTACCTCCGAGCTATACCCCCAGCCCCATTTTTTTTATTCTTTATTTTGAAACCGAGTCTCACTAAGTTGCGGAGTGCCTCACTAGGTAGCTGAGGCTGGCCGCGAACCCGGATCCTCCGGTCTCAGCCTCCCGAATGCTGGGATTACAAG